>JZKD02S1852909.1:39777-72449 GCA_000966675.3 Picea glauca
TGGATCCAATATAGATTAAAGTGGATCGTGGTAGAATGAGAACAAGAGATGAATCAATCAAGAGAGGATATCGCTAAAAGGAATACTGACATGCTGGCACAGGAGGCCACTAGCAGAAGAATGGGATAAAGCATTATGTCTGCAACTTTCAATCAATTTTTCTATGATATCTTATATATGCAGGCAAGCAAATATAAGGAATGTTTTGTCCTATGTTTCTATGAATATATTGTTTATGCAATTTATTTTCATTACTCAGAAGTTTTAGCAGGTTTATTAGAGTTTTTCAAGGCTTCTTGCATGGTTTTGTCATCATTTGAGTTGATTTGGCATGAAACAAGCTGCTACAGGAAAGTTCATAGTGCCTGGACTCACTGGCACTGCGAATTGGTAATTTGGGATAGTTTGTAGCAATTAGCACACAACCTAGTCTTTTTTTACTCATAAATTTTAAATGTCGATCTAGGTTCTTTTGAAATTTTTTGTGGAGATGAATCATAATATCATGTACCTACTGGAAAAAAAATCAGCTTGACCCAGTTCGTTGTTCGGGAGAAAAGTGGAAATCATCACCTACAGGAAATCTCGTAGTGCATGTTGTCAAGGGCATTATGAAATCTAATAATTTGATAAATCCGAGTTGTATGAGGGATGCGAGCTATCAGGGAAGGTTAGAATGGTTTCCTAGGAGTTAGTAAGACATGAGGGACATGTGTTCCGTCACCAGATCAAGCAGCATGACCTATTTCAAAATGAATTTATTACAATAGACAAGATCCAAAAAATAGGAATTTGTTATGTTTTTGTTGGAATCTTTTGTAACATACTCCTAAATGGAGGAGGATCCTATGTAGCTCCTTATTTTCTATCTCCTTAGAGTAGAGAGATATCATTCACTATATATGAAGGGGATTTTGATAAGGAAAGGGTTGAGGTCATGACTAGAGAGAGCTTGAGAGAGCTGCAGGGGTAGTTTATCTGTGTATTTGTAAGCCTGAGGGCATGTGATGTAGGCATTTCTGCCATTAGAGATTCATGAAAGTTGTGATACGCGACTATTTTTCTATTGTTTCCATTATTTCTTATCATCTTGCTTGAGTAATATTTACATACTTTGAAGATCAAAAGCTTCCTTTGGTCAATGGATTCATGAGCTACAAAGGATTTGTGGTAATTGAGTATTAATCATTGATTATTATTCAATCACTCTTTTATCTATCTTTCAAAAAAAATATTTGTTAAGTGGATATTATTCTTTTTGTTTGCCTTCTACTCTTCTACCCATCCTTGCATAATCCTTTTTTCTGGTAGGCAGCCTAATTTCCTTTGGTCTGTAGAATGTCATGACTCCATGCCCAATAGAATGCATTTGCAAGAGGTTTGTTTCCCTCCCTTTTACTCTTCTCTTGTTGATCCACCAAGTATAAATTGTTTTAATCATTTAAATCAAATGGGTACTGGATTATCCTCTAACATTATGAGGGTGACTCTCAGTGCTAACATTTTTTGTGTTGTTGTCGGGGAGCGAAGAACGAAGTAATATTCCCTGGGAGAATGACATAGAATATATCCAACTCTTGATGGTAGATAGGCGCAGGACACTAATTTTACTGCAATATTCTACCCGACGACTCTAGCTTCATCACAGATGAATCTATTGGTGACTTCACTGGTTTGAAATGGACAAGATACTTTCTCATAGTTATGCATTTTTTTTATTTTTTTAAATATATTTGGTTTTCCAAACCTTGTGCCTGATAGAAGTGAATGGGAAGGTCCTCTTCCTAGGTTTAGAGGAGAAAATTGGGAAGTGTCAGTTGAGTTCTTATTATATTTTCACGAGTGCATGCTTATATTCAAAGTTATACATGAAGATGTCATGATCAAGTTATTTAGATACTCCCTAGAGGGAAAATCCCATGACTGGTGTAGATCTCTTCATGTTGCCAGTGTTAATTCTTTGAAAGGTTTTCATACTACCTTTCATTCATTTTGTAAAGAACAATTTCCAGATGACTTCCTTTATCGATACTTTTTTCATGAGTTTAATTTGTTGTGTAAAGGATCTGACAGTCATCAAAAGTATGCTTGTACTGAATAATATGTTGCAGTAGAAGAGACTTTTTATGATGATCAAGAGGTTGATACTCTTCAAAATGATATGCTTTCTCATGGATATGGAGTACAAGAAAATAAACAGGTTTATGAAAGTTCACATACTATAATTGTTTCTGATTATTGTGAATCTAAAGATGTGTTTTCTCTAGCTACAAATCATGTGGATGAGTTTTCTTTTAGTCAAATTGCACTTGAAATCAGTGAAACCATCTTACAAAAAATTTCGTTTTTGAAGAAAAATGAAATTGTTACCAATTATAAAGCTGGGCATATACAGAAACAATCCAATCTCCAATTAGAACAACAAGAAAAGGTATTTGTTTATGATTTTCAAGACCCTGTGGTTGATTATCTAAAGTCTTTGAGTAGTGAAAATTTCAAACCATTATTGTTTAGTGGATGTTGGTTCTATTGTATTTTTGAACCTCACTTTTCTATGCCATGGATTTCTTATTTTTTCCGATCCAAATCAAGATTTTCACCTGTTAACCAATTCCTTGCATGGTTTCATTGGAAAACTAATTATACTTGATCAAGCAACAATTCAGCTGGTTAGGTGTAGGATGAATAAGCTCGACACTCAAGAATTTTGGTTCGCAGTTGTTTTCGTTTTATGTGGATTAATGTAGGAACATATATAAATAAGCTCACTCCATGAGAATTTTATTTTCAACATCAATGCATTTAGCTTGTGCATATTTCAAAGTGGATTTGATTGCAGTGAGTTTATAATATCGGTCTCATTTTACAGTGTGTTTGGTTGAGGAATTTGTCACATGTCTTAGTTTTAAGGTTGCAAGAAAGAGCTTGGTTTACACCCAATGGATAAGGCACTCAAACTGCAAAGGCTCTTGGAGCCTCACAAGGAGGTCTCCATCCCATGTGGAGACAATTTTATCACATGATATGTACTAAATCACATCATTAGTCTTTTATAGTCACATGGTAATTCCTTCTTCTAGGAATCAGACATTTAAAAGTTCATAGGTTTAGAGTCATCTTTTATGATTATAAATCAAGGTGCTTGATTTTAACCTTGGGTCTAAAGTTGATCAAAATAAATTTTCAAGTCTTCATGTCATCATTGTAATAGTCATCATTTGTAAAGAAGAAATGGTATCAAATTCATATCCATTTTCATAAAAATACAATACGTTGAACACTGGTTAAAGGCGCTATGAACTCACAGTGCACTGCAAACTGTCACATACTACCACTCCTAGCACTACGAACTCTTTGTAGTAGATTATGGTGAATTAAGAGCTTGAATAACTATTAGTGTGATGTTCAGCAACAAGAAGTGAGGTATTAACACTAGCAATGCTCAAATAGGGGATGAGTTGGAAGAAATTGCATATGTTTCAAATCTAGTTGTTTCAGATGTTACAGATCCAATATATATTAAAGAAGATCATGGTAGAATGAGAACAAGAGATGCATCAGTCAAGAGAGGGGATTTCTAAAAGGAATCTAGACATGTTGGATCGGGAGGCCAATAGGAGAATAAGAGGATAAAGAATTGTGTCTGCAACTTTCAATCATTTTTTCTATGATATCTTATATATGCAAGCTTGTAAATATACAGAATGTTTTTTCCTATGCTGCTATGAATATATTTTTTATGCAAGTTATTTTCATTACTCAGAAGTTGTAGAAAATTGAACAAAAGGTTTCAAGGATTCTTGAATGTTTTTGGAATTAGTTGAGTTTATTTGCCACGAAACAGACTGCTACAGGAAATTTCACAGTGCCTAGACTCATTGGCACTGCAAACTAGGAATTTGGGACTTTTAAATTCAGATATGGGTTCTTCTAAATTTTTTTGGGGAAATGAATCATAATATCATGGACTTGCTAACTAAAAATCATCCTGACCCAGTTCACTGTTTGGGATAAAAGTTGAAATCATCACCTATAGGAATGTTCGCAGCGCATGCTATCAATGGTGTTTTGAACTCTAATAGTTTGATAAATCTGAGTTGTAGGAGGGATGTCGGCTATCAGGGAAGGTTCAAATAGTTTCCTAGGAGTTACTTGGACATGAGGGACATGTGTTCCATCACCATATCAAGCAGCATGACCTGTTTCAAAAGGAATTTATCACAATAGACAAGATCCCAAAAAATATGAATTTGTTATGTTTTTGTTGGAATCTTTTGTAACATACTCCTAAATGGAGGATCTTATGTAGCTCCTTGGTTTATACCTCCTTAGAGTAGAGATAGATAATTCACTATATATGAAGGGGATTTTGATAAGGAAAGGGTTGAGTTCAAGACTAGAGAGAGCTTGAGAGAGCTGTAGGGGCAGTTTATCTGTGTGTTTGTAAGCCCAAGGGCATGTGTTGTAGGCATTTCTGTCATTAGAGATTCATGAAATTTGTGATACCAAATTGTTTTTATCTTGTTTCCATTCTTTATTATCATATTTCTTGAGTAATATTTACATACTTTGAACATCAAATTATTCCTTTGGTCAATGGATTCATGAGTTGCAAAGGATTTGTGGTAATTTTTTGTTAATCATTGATTATTGTTCAATCACTCTTTTATCTATCTTTCAAAAAATATCTATGTTAAGTGGATATTCTTATTTTTGTTTACCTTATATTCTTTTAACCATCCTTGCATAAGCATTTTTTTCTGGTAGGCACCCTAATTTCCTTTGATCTACAAAATGTTATGACTCCATAACCAATAGAATGCATTTGAAAGCAGTCAGTTTCCCTCCCTTTTACTCTTCTCTTGTTGATCCACCAAGTATAACCTATTTTAATCATTTAAATCAAATGGGTAATGGGCTTATCCTCTATCAATCTGAGGGTGACTCTCAGTGCTAACACCAACCAACTCTCTTTTTTCCTTACCTAAATTTTATTTTAGCTTCTAGTTTTCCACTTCCAACTTCTGGTTGTACTCAATTTTCTGCATTGTTGTGATTTGAAATTTTTCTTGCATATGTTGGAGATGCTTCTCCAATCCTTGAGAATATTTTTGAGGGGCCTCTAATTTTTGTTTTCCATTTTTATCCTATGTTTTCCTCTTCCATTTGATAACATCAACCTTATCTTTTTCTAACTCCAACATGGTAGCATAGAGAAGTTTCTCCACATGAGTCTTTGTTTTGGAGGTTCCTTCAATGGGGAGTGGATTTTCTTGTGTGGTTGTTGCCTCTCCTTGGGGTGATTTCCCTTTGGTTTAATTTAATTCTTCTAGGATATAATCCTTTACTTCCTTTGCTTGGGATGTGATGGTGATTGTTGTAACTAGTCTTGGTCTGCTCTTCTTTTGACTCTTTTTAATTTTGTTAGACCTTCTTCTTCTACGATGAACCCATTAAGCACTTGTGATTTTTAGGGGGCTGACAAAGGGGGTCCTTAGTATGTTCAAGGTATATTCTACCTCTTTTTCCTCTTCCTCCATCTTTTGATTATTCTTCTTCTTAAATGTTTTGAGAGTTTGGGTCTGGTTATATTTTTAGGTTTATCATCCTTCTTCTTTTTTTCTTCACTCATCTCTACATGTGCTTCTAAAAATGTATGTTGATCGATATCTAAAAAGTCTTCCCATAAAATCCAATGTTTCAAACTTCTTAGGGCATCTGAGAATATCAGTTTGATAATCCCATGATGTGCCAATAATTATTTTTTTCCCTTCTTCACTTTTATGATCATTTCCTTCAATGATTGTAGGAGAAAGTAAGGTATTCTCAAGATCTTGTCTAGTTATTGATTGGGGAAATGTATGAGTTGATGTAGAATCTTGAATTGATAGGCATATACAACACTCATTCTTCCTTCACAACTGACATACTTGACTATGTGGTAGGCCACTTCTGGCCAAGGATGGGGAAGAATTTCTCTCTTAATTCCATTCTTGTCTTCATGAGGTTTTTAATTTGGATGAAAGAATGCCTTTTTGGCATTGATGGCTTCTTGTCTCTCGTTTATGTCCCAAGGGAGGCCCATGGGAAAGCTACACACTTTGTTGATTGATTATTCATTAAATATAATTATCAACCCTCTTAATATTGACACATACTCCTATTCCTAGATATTATGAAAATTTATCTCAAAATCTATGGAACCTTCATCATCATACCACCTAATACTTTCAAAGAACCCCAACCACTTACTTCTCTGAATTTTTTCCAAAATTTATGGGTTTTCATAGATCTTAGAAGGTTTATTAGGTTCTCTTTTATTAAATCCTACTCCCATGGTTACTCATTGATGTTTATGAGTTAAATTCTCAAGGTTTGTTTCGGGGGAGAAGAGTTTTAAAAAGAAAAATATGGTTATGCTTTCCTATAGGAGTCACTTTTCAGAGAAAATGGCAGTTCAATGCTTGTGCTTTAGGAAACTTTGGTAGTTAGAGAATTGAAATGAAAAAATCATGGAAAAATTGAGGGCATATTGAAGGTATCAAGCAACTTAAAGGTGAGATGGTCTTTTCATAGGAATTCCTACAAGAACTGTGCAAACTACTTCTATAAGAACTATGTAGACTGGTTTCTACAGGAACACGGGCCCTTGTTAAAAAACTCACGCAAACCCTATCAAGGTGATTTTCAACCATATCATTTTAAAACACAAAAATTCTAACAGTAGTTGAGAGAATTTTAAACAACAGAGAACAATTCTTGGCAAGGAGGGTTCAATGGCCACCTTCCTGTAGCAACCCTATTTCCTAGAGTGATTTCTCACTCCTTGACTAAATGATTTGTTTATCTCTCTAACCTTCTATAAAATCTCTCCTAGTCTCCCTTCGCTACTAGACAATCTCTTCTACATGGAAACAATTTGAAACTGTCCACTTACTCTCAACATTTCGAACTAGTGCTCAAGACACCAATTTGTTTCACTTACGCTCGAAATTTGGTTTTGAATTGTTTTCTTGTCCCAACTACCAACATGATGGTAGAGGTACTCATAAATTTGTGTCTTTGTCATATTCAGTGTTTTTGAAATTGTATTCTACTTAATTGATACATTAATCACCTTTCCCATGAATTATGGCTTCCCTCCTTGACATGACAACTGAGAACGTCCTCGTTCTCATCACCATGAATCATATACTTTATATATATTTGACCATACTAAATATGCATGCATATATTTTTGTATGAAACTAGATTAATGTGTAAGAGAGAGGATAAATGTGATACCTTTGTTACCTTTATGTTCATATGCGTTGATATATTTGTATATTCAAGTCGTTGGAATTGCATGATGGAATTTGTTGCTCATGTCTTTACTTCTTGACTTGGCTGATCATGTTGAAGATATCCTTCTTTATATTGCTTGGAGCTTCTCTCTGCAAATTGTTTTTGTTGCCATGGTTGAAATATGTTCTATAAGATACAGGGGATCATGTAGAACTCTTTTCATGTTTGTTGCAATGTTTTCTACAAGATACATGGTATCATGTATAACTGTTATTATGTTGTCTTGAGGCATGTTCTTGTTGATATTAATATTGTTGATAATGTTTGCAATGTTAGAAATGATATTGTTGATGTTGGTGATGATCTTGTTTATTGGAAATCTATCTTTATTTTTTTTAAAGACGATCATGTAGGAACCTGTAGAGTGATCTTGTAGGTAATTTATTTTCTTAAAATAGAGAGAAAAAAATGAGAATATGGAAATGTAAAGTGTTATAAATGAAATGGAAAACAAGGGAAATTTATGGATGATGAGATGGAAAGTGTGATGATGGAAAATGATGTTTGAAGGTGCAAAATATCAAAAATTCTTACTACTCTTTTTATTTGTGGAGAAATGTTGTTGCTAAGTTTGTCATGTTGCTAATTCTTTATTCCCCATGTAGATGATTGCTACAAATAGATCCCTTTTTGTACCTACAAAAAAAAAACATTAGTATGCCAATCCATCTTTTTTTTACCCTTTTTTTCTCAATATAGAGGTGTCATTGTTGGTATTCACTAATGCTCTGCCTCATCAAGCCTCTTGAATTTTTTCTTGATGATAATGCTCCTTTATTCCTCATTTCTGAGTCCACTTCCATTGGAGGTTTTCAATCACAGATATGTCCTAAACGCCTTAGTGAGGTTTTCATCTAGGTATTTTATTCTCTCTCTTTTTTCTTTTTTTTCATATCTCATTATTTGGATGGATTGAGAGAATCTCTACTATCAATCACATCTATATTTTGTGTTCGAACTATTTTTTTATACTCTTCCCTTGTCAATTTCTTATTGTAAATTTTTAGTATGAATCCATTTACTAGAAAGGGAATTCCTTCTTCATCAATGGTTATGATATATACTAAACGATTATCATGGAATTTTTCAATGATGTAGGGTCCTAGCCACCTAGTCATCATCTTTCCCTTGAATTCCTTGAATATTGAATCATACAAGATGGCCCAGTTCCCTTATTTAAACTTGTGATGCTTGATTTTCTTGTCATTCCAATATCTTGTTTGTTGTTTCACTACTTAAATGTTGAAGAGTTAATTCATCTTGTACTCATCTAAGGAATTTAGTTAATTCATCTTTATTCTGTGTTGATCATATAACCATATTCAATTAAGATGTTGTTCTTAATTTACGGTATTCAAACTCAATAGGGAGAATGGATTCATTACCATAGACTAAATCAAAGGGTGTGAGCCCTGTGGTAGTATTCCATGTTATGTTGTGTGTCGATGCTTCTTCTATGAGTTTCTTTGACCAATTATTTTTGTTCACACTCATTGTCTTGGTGAGGATTTTTTTCATCTCTCGATTGGAGACTTTAGCCTATCGATTTTCCTGGGGATGGTAGGGTGTTGGATTTTTCTGTCATATGTGGTGATCCTTCATGATCTGCTCAATAAGTATGGATGTGAACTAAGCTCCTTGGTTTTTTACTGTCTCTCTGGGATACCCAAATCCTGAAAATATGCATTACTGGAGGAATGCAACTACATTTTGTTCTATGGCATCCTGCATATCCTTTACTTCATCCCACTTGGTCAAATAGTCAATGCATACTAGTATGTACTTATTTTATCCTGAGGTTGGATCAATTGGGTCTATAAATTCCATGCCCCACTTGTCAAATGGTTCCAATGATACTTGGCGATGCAAGGGAATTTCATTCCTCTTTGTAGGATTCCATACCATTTGACGGTCATCATAATGTAGGGTGTATTGTTTAGAATCTCTATGTAGGTTCGGTCAATAGTATCTAGCCTGCAAGATATTGTAGGTTTTTCTCTTTGTTTCATAGTGTCCTCCACATGGTTCATTGTGACAAGCAAGGAGGATATCATGCACCTCATCTTCTCTCATGCATATCCTCAATAGATGGTCTAGAATAAGTTTGAATAGATACCCTGCTACCCAAGTATAGGTTGTTCTTTTCCAGACAATATTACATCTTTCTCGGTAGGATAAATGTTGAGGAAACCTCCTTGTTGTCAGATAATTTTCAATGCCGGAAAACTAGGTGGTTTGTGTTGATATGGAAAAGAGGTGCTAATCTGGGAAATGATCATCAATCATGCCTTATTTAGTATGAATGGTCAACCTGAACAAAAACTATGCAACAACATTCTACTTCCCATGCTTCTCAAGAATATTTAGATCAAATTGTTGTAATAAAAAAATCCATCTAATCGTCTGACCATTGATGTTAGGTTTCTTTATCAAATATATAACGACAACATGATCAATATGTACACAAATTTTATACCCTGTAACATAATTTCTACATTTATTTAGAGCATGAACTACTACTAAAAATTCCTTTTATGTAACAATGTAGTTTATCTTTGTACCATCCAAGTTATTACTTATGAAATAAATTGTATAGGGCTTGTTATATTCATTTTTTCCTAAGAATAATCCTACAAATTTATCTAATGCATTAGTAAGAATATGAAAGGGAAGGGCCCAATTAGGATTCTATAGCACACGAGTAGTTGAGAGTCTTTATTTTATTGTTTCAAATTCTTGTTAACAGTTTAGATTCCAACAATAATCTACATCTTTTGATAGCAAGGTAAATAAGGGAGACTCTATCTTACTGAAGTCTTTGATGAATCTCCTATAGTATCTTGCATGTCCAAGAAAACTTCTGATATCTTTTGGTTTCAGAGGGGTAGTAAGTAGTGTGATGATTTTAAATTTATTTTTGTCTACTTCAATCTCTCTGGAGGACATATGGTGTCCTAACACAATCCCTTCATTCATCATCATGTTGGATTTTTCATTGCTAAGGGATAGGTTCATTTCTCTACATCTTTGGAGAAATTTATCCATATTTTCTAAGGCCTCATCACATGAATTCCCATAAGCGGTAAATTCATCCATATAAATATCTTCTTTATCATGGATGGGTTCTTAAAATATGTTAAGTATTGTTCTTTGGAAAGTGTCTAGGGAATTATGTAGGTCAAATGGTAAGACGTTGTAAGCAAATGTGCCTCAGGGACAAGAAAATGTTGTTTTGTCTTGATCTTCAAGACTAAACTGAATTCGGTTATATCCACTAAACCCATCCATGAATGAAAAATATTACTTCTCGGCTAAGACATCCTAGAATTGGTCAATGAAGGGTAAGGGGAAATGGTCCTTTATTTTATCCTAGTTTATCTCTTGGTAGTCCACACATATCCTCCATGTCCAATTCTTTTTTGGGGCAATAACTAGTGGATATACCCACTCACTATATGAAAATTGGATATATGAATCTGATATCTAACAAATTTTGCATTTCTTGTTTAAAGATATCCTTCAATCCAAGGTTCATCCTTCTTTGGGGTTGCCTAACAAGTTTACAATCCTCTTTGATGTAAATATGGTGATTACATATGGAAGGCTGGATTCATTTCATATCCTTATAATCCCTTGCAAAGGCTTCAATGTTTCTTTTTAGCACATCTAATAATTTTTGTTCTTGTTGATTGGTAAGTTTAGTGATGATTTTGAGTGTTTTTGCAGGGCTGATATCTATGGTTTTAACGGAGGGGTCTTCAATTTCAGCAGTGAATAAATTTGCTCATAAATCTGTTTTATTTTCAGCAGAAATTTCATATCTGATCTCATCGTTTATCTCTTCTATTTTCACATCAGTTGGATATTGGTTTTGCAGAAAATTCACAAGGAGCATGTCTTCAACAATTTCACTACTAGTTAAGGTTGTGTTGATTCTATAGATAAGATAGGAAGTTGTTTGGACCATATATTCTTCTTCTTCTACACACATTGGAAGGTTTTATGTTATCACAGGTTAGGCAGGAGGATAAAGAATAATATTTATTTGGGATACGCCATCAGTTACAGTCATGTTTTCTACCCTACAATCGATGTATGCATTTGTTGCGTCCAACCAAGGCCTCCCCAAAATAAGAAGGTACCCATTAAATTGAGACTTTGTTTGAAGAACTAAGAAGTCGATATGATACTCCTAAGAATCAATAGACATTATTGTATCTTCCAACATCCCTTCAGGTTTGAATGTGGATTTGTATACCAACTATAGGGTAGTGGGAGTATCTCTCAAGAATCCCTGAAGGTTGAGTTTTAACATGGTATATTTTTTCATATTGTTGATGGCATCCCCTAAATCTATGAGAGTATTTTGTATCAAGGTTTTGTTGATGTGAACATTCACTAAAGGGATCCTTTGATCCAAGTACTTAGGTACAATTAGCTTCCCATGCATGAGTTCAACTAGTTGTCCTATAACATTTATTGTAAGGGTGTCTTTCCCTTTTCTCCCCAGCCTTCTAATGCACTCGTTTTTGATAAATCTATTGGAAATGGGCACATCCTTGATGGATTGCAGGAGAGGTGTATTTACACACAAACTCTTGAGTTATGCTAAAATTTCTTTCTCTTCATATGTATAAGTTTTATTTTCATTTAATCTTTCAGGATAAGGAGAATTTTGTGGTTGAGGCAAGATATCATTTTTCTCAAATTATACATCTTTTATGAGCTTTGGTTGTTGTAATAATTTTCCCAATCTAATATTAATTTCTTGTACTTCCAAGGAATAAGTATGATAAGGTGTTTTTTTTATGTACATAGGTTGCACCTACTTGTTATTCGAATTGGGGAAAAGTTGAGAAGGTAGTTGAGGTTGTTTAGGAGAAACACTATTTTGACTAATGTTATTGGGTTGAAGAGGAGGAGGCATTAATGTTGGTTGCTGAAAATTTTGGGGCCTCCATCCTTGTAGAGTTTGACTCCACCGGGGTTTTTGGTTTTGTGCCATGCCAGGGAAGGATTGGTATGGAAGAGGAATTGGTGGTCCTTGATATTGCTAAGGATTTGGATTTGTCTGAGGATATGTATTGGGATTATACCATGGTTGAGAAGAGATTTTCATATTATATGCACCAAAATTTTGTGTAGGATTGAAGTTCAAACCTATTTGGAAGGGCCTTGGTGCTCAATGCCTCCTTTGATTGATGAAGTATAGTTATTCCACATTCTCCTCTGCTCCTCAAAATGTATCTTTCAATCCTGGAAAAGAAGGACATTTGTTAATTGGATTATTTTCTTCACAAATACCACAAACATCTATAAGGTCTAGAGCACATTCATTTCTAGAATGCTTCTTAGTGCATTTAGGGAAATAGATGGCCAATGCCTTTTGTGCTTCCTTGTTATTATTTTTGATCTATAAAGTATCCATTTGCATGGATAAAGAATGTAATATATTAGTTTTCATATCTTTTATTGACCTTCGTAATTCATTTTTTAAATGAGTTGTAGATACTATTTCTACCTTTTTTAATGGAGGATCTTGAATGTTTTTTGAATATTTTCTTGATGTCATCATGGTCCATTTTATACATATCTCCATTGGATAGGAGATTCAATGTCTCCATGGGATCCTATCTTACTCCTCTAAGTAATACAAGATTGAGTGAGTCCTCATCCAGAGTATAGTTGTGAGCTCTCTTATAGCTCAGCTGAAATCTCTCTTCAAAGTATTCTAGAGATTCATTTAGTCCTTGAGTCATTCTGAAGATCTTTTCCCTTGTGTCCCTTGTGTTGGGTATGTTCTATATTATTTGCATGGTTAGAACTAGTGTTTGGAGGAGCAGTCAGTTGGATGAGAAAAAGACAGTTTGTAGTGGCAGTTTCAACTACAAAAACTTAATACATGGTATCCATTCATGCAAGCAAGGAAGCAGTATGGTTACAAAGATTGTGTTCATTATTGGGTTGGTACAACAAGCTGTAAGGATAGATTATGATAGTTGGATGCCAACGTTTCTAGCAAAGAACCCAGCTTATAATTCAAAGATAAATAATATTGATGTTCAATATCACTTTATGAGAGACATGGTTGAAAAAAATAAGGTGTTGTTGATGAAGGTGGACACTTTGAATATTGTTGCATATTCATTAAAAAAATATGTGAGCACTGAGAAGTTCTCTTGGTGTAGAGGATTGTAACACCCCAGGTTCTGAACCCCCATTTTAAATAATGTATTGTTACAATGATGAGAGGACAGGGTGCCCAAACAATTATTAAAAGGCCAGTGTGCCCAATAAATCTAATGTTTTGGTCATTATTAATAATAAACACATCGTTGGCTGCTAGACGGACAAGGAATAGATTTATAGGGGGCTATGATTCCACAAGAGAGGGGGATTGAGGGGCTAAGTGTGTATTCCTATGTTACTTACCCTTTTTCCCTAAGGGAGGGGATCGGTTACGTGAGCTTCTTGGGGAAGGCCATGAGGTTCTTGATTCCCCACAAAGTTACTTAAACCCACCTCGGGTCTGATGGGGGGGTTCGACTGTTGGCGTGTTCGTTGATTTCCTATACGTTCCTTCATTTCCCTCACACACTTCTATGCACGCACTTACCCATTCATTGATCCATCCACATCTTAGCTTGGGAAAGGGAACTGAATTGTTGAAGAATTAGCCACTGGATAGTTGGTTGTAATGATCACTGGTGCAATCCAGCCATAACCTGGGGCCTGCATGTCTAAGATGCATTGGCATGTGCCCCATTTTTATCACAACTGCGAGTCCTGAGAGTTCCATCATTGATATTCTGGACCAGCTATGCTGGAGGCCCCAAAATAAAGGAGAGGGACTGCCTGAGGTACTATGTGACAGAGAAGGGTGGAGGTCCATTCTATTGGGGTGGTACAGGTTGGGTATAAGAGAGCTGGGTACTTGGATTGCTTTGGGTGTTGGGAAACCTATGAGAGATTGAGAGTTGACTGGTTTGGGAACCCAAGTACACTCTGGAACCGTCCTTGTGGATTCATAGCCCTGGCTCGGGGGTGACACTGTTGTTGAGATTTGGAGTAGTGGTGTCTATGGTTGAGCGGAATGTCCTTGGTCTGCAGTCAGTTGGTGTCATCTTCCATAAATATAAGTGCTCTTTGTTATGGTATCATTTACATGTATATGAATGTATTTCCTTTGTATATGTAATTATCATTTAATTGAATCTTTAGACTATGCATGTTTGTTGACTACTATTGTGCATGTCGTTAAAGTCTTTTCTTTTATACATCCATAAATTTTAAAAAGGTATTGTAAGAGAAATAATTCCAAGGGTGGGCTTGAAGGTAGCATGCCCCAGCTTGTGGGCGTTTGGGGATGTTACAGAATGGTATCAAAGATTTTAGTTGAAACACCGGGCTGGTATGGGCTGGGTCTGTTGGTCAGAGTCTTGGGGTCGAGATCGAATTCTGACTGTGGAGTTGAAAATATCAGGAGGAATGGCATTGCAGAATCTACGCAGGAGATAGAACATCAGAGACCCGTGTAAGGGGTTCGAAGGATCGTGATCATCCCCTTCGAATTCAAGAGTGATCACTATTGTAGTATTGGGCAAGATCTAGGATCATTGGATTGGAGGATGGGAGAACAGGGTTCATCCAATGAAAATGAAGTAAGGGTTAAGGTCACCACTGTCATATCCCATTAGAGAGTGAGATCAACGGACAGGAGTCATTGCGGGGAACCAAGTTGCATGGAAGATAATTTCCCAAGGCGGTCCTACAATCAAAACCACAATTTCCCCAAGGGGCTATGTGTCAGCATTAGGAGAATTACAGGGAGTAAAGAGGGTTACTCAAAAATGTCAATGTGTGCCCACTTAAATTGAAAGGCATGCAATGATGTGACATGTTAGGGCTCGAACATCGAAAATATGTATAGCCAAAGTAGATCCCGATAGTCGATCACCAAGAGGTACATGTCAACAGATCAATGAATCTGGAGAAATCTATTCGAGAGGATTTCAGTTGATATTTTAAACTCCCGAAGCACGGAGATATAGAGAGTTGAAATAAATATTGATCGTCCGATCATCTGAAATAGATCTTACTCGCCAGATTGTTTGGAGTAAATCTCAAGCGTCAGATCGCCGGAGGTGAGTCTGGGCCATCTAATCTAGAAGAGATGTGGCGTAAATCTGTGGATTTCAGGTGAAGGCCCGAAGTAAGCCTCAATCTTCCGACTCAAGAGCACATGCGAAAGAATCATGTGTACTTCGAGGGGTTTGAAGTTTGACATTTCTGAAGTACGAAGACCCAAAGTAAGCCTCAACCATCATATTAAGGACATACGATGAAAATCCATGGACTTCGGGTGAAGACCCGAAGTGAATCTTAGTCATCCAATCTAGGAGGACACATGGCAATAGATTAGCTAGTTCAGGAATGTGGATTTCGAGAGAATTGGAAGTTTGCTAGCATGGAAACTCCTGAAGCCCAAAGAGCCGAAGTGATGGGGCACGATGACATCACCTAGAGGTGATGTGGATCCTTGAATTCTCGAAGTGACGTGGCTTGCGAATGTCACCTGGGATAGCGTGGACACATGGTATGTGTGCCATGTGTTAGTAAGTTTTGAGCATATGGAGTATTGAAGAGTTAGTTAGAACGTGACACGTTTCACCCACTTGATTGGGCCACGTGTCCGCTTCCAGTATTTTTCCACGTGGTGACAGATCATGTAGTCTGGAGATTGGGCACTCCAGAGGGGAAAGATCTGATAGGTTACATTGGGTCGAAAAATCTTGAAGGCCAGAGTACATATCGACCGTTGATTCTAGAAGACACACGTCGAAGGATCACTGACTTCGGGTGAAAGCACTCTGGGAGAAAGTGAAAGAGGAAAGTTTTGAAACTTCTAAATCCCGAAGAGCTGAAGTGATTCACAGTCATTGATCTGTGGGATGACACCCATCGGTAGATCATGAACTCCAGGTAAAAGAATTCCAGGAGGAGGCAAGCGAGAAAAGTTGAGAGTCCCAAAGCGTGAAGTCCCGAAGTGGATCTCAATCATTAATTGTGAAAGATGATGAGGACCATTGATCCGGTCCTGGATGAAAGTTTTGAAATCCCAAAGCTCTGGACAAGCACTTTTCAGCTAAGTGCAAGGTCATGGTCATGGTCATATGTAGATTGGGAGCTGAGGGAAGGAGGGCTAAGGGTCGAATTGGTGGTCTTTGATATAGAAAAGTGATAAGGAAGGATTTAGCCATGGTCACCTGGGAAGGTGGTTTGAAGGAAGCGCATGCACAAGATGAAATTATGTGTCAACAAAGGATAACAGGACATCATTATTTTTGGAGAATGGGGATATGATCTCCATGAACAAAAAAAAGAAAGAGACCTGTAGCATGGTTTGGAAATTTTGTTTATCATATGCATAATTCTAACAAAATGGTCGCTTGCAAATTTTGTAGAATTAAAGGGTTTAAACACATCAACTCAAGATGTGTATTGAGTAAATGGAAGAAGGCGAGGGAGCCTCCAATGATGATAAGGAGGCCAAAGGCCAGAATACCAAAGATGGTAATGTAGAGATAGAGTCCAATGGACACAAGGGAAAAGGAGAGAAGGAAATGTTAATAGAAATGGTAAGAAGCCTGAAGATGGAAGTGTAGAGCTGCAAAGAAGACAACGAGAGACTAATGAGAGAGAAAATTCAGATAAATGCTCGAGTATTGCAGAGCTTAGATCAGTTGCAAAGACAAACGAAGAAGGGATCAAAATCAAAACAAGAGGAAGAAGGCAGGTTCCATGAAAGAAGGGATGATCATGGAAGAGCTGGCTATTCCAGAAGTGCTAGTAGAGCTCATGGACACCACTCACCTCCTTACTCATAAAGAAATTTTTATGCATCAGAAGATCTCGTAAGCAGTCTAGAGGTGTCTCTTGTCAAACACCAAAGAAGGAAACAAGAGGTAGATAGTTTACAAGGAGAGATGAGGAAGCTCAAGCCACCTTCCTTTGAGGGTGAAAGAAAAAGGGAAGATGATGCCAAAGCATGGTTTCTTGGGCACAAGAGATATTTTTCAGTTGCATAACTATTCATCCAACCTAGAATCCAGGATTTCCACCTACCATTTACAAGGGAAAACTACAATGTGGTGGGACCAATTGAAGCAAGTGGAACATGTTAATGAAAGTAAGATCACTTGGAAGCAGTTCAAGAAGTACTTCCAGAAGGAGTACCTCTCAGAGAATTTCTATGACAAGAAAATGTAGGAGTTCTTTGAACTCAGGTTGGGAAGCATGACTATGGCTGAATATGAGAAGAAGTTCTTGGGATTGTTAAAGTATGTCAAGTTCATTGGTGATGAGAAAGTGAAAATACAAAGATTTTTAAGTGGACTGCCCAGCCTTTTATAAGGAAAAGATCAATTATGATGAACCCAAGACCTTTACTGAAGCCATCAGGAAGGTTAAATATTTGTATGAGCAAGGCCAAGGAAGAGAATCCCTATAGAAATATTGGAAAGACAAGAAGAATAAAAAGTCTGATTAGAGGAGGAAAGGATTCAAACCTTCCTTCAATAAGAATGATCCTAATAGAAATCATCAAGATCACTATGTTAAGGGGGATTTCAAGAAAGAAGATTCCTTGGGAAAAAGGGGAAGACCACCAATCCAATGTTGGGGATGCAAGGAAGAACACATGTACAAGGATTTCCCACACATAAAGGACACAGTGAAGACTGTGCACAACATCCAAGAGGCTACAACAGTCAAAGATATGGGAAGAATCTATGCAGCTTTAAATGATCGACAAGCAGAGTACCAATCCAATATGATCGAGGTGGAAGGTAAGATCATAAATCAAACTGTTTCTATTTTGATTGATTCAAGAGAAAGTCATTGCTACATTAATCCTAAGATAGTAGATAGATTACATTTGCAGAAAAGTAAAGTTGGAAAAGCAAGTTTGGTTCAGTTAGCCACTGGAACCAAAAGAAGAATCCATGATATGGTCAGAAGTTGTTCCATAAGTCTTAATGCCATGAATACTAGTATGGATCTAAATATGATACCATTGGGGCCCTATGATATTATGATTGGAATGGATTGGTTGGATAAGTATCTGATGTCTTAGATTGTAATAAAAAGACATTTACATGTCTTGATGGACATGGAAAACAGAGCAATGTGAAAGGAGTTCCAAGACCCATCTCTATAAGGGAGATTTCAGCCTTACAGATGAAAAGATGTTTTAGGAAAGGATGTCAATTGTATGCAGCTCATGTGGAAGAGCCAAAAAATAGAAAGGGGCGAAGCCTCGAAGATTTCTCGGTACTACAAGAATTTGAAGATGTATTCCAAGAAATACCCGTATTTCCACCAAGAAGGGAGATAGATTTCTCAATTGATTTAGTGCCAGGAGCTGCCTCGGTGTCAAAAACACCTTACAGAATGAGCACACTAGAGTTGAAAGAATTACAAATGTAGTTGGAGGAATTGTTGAAGAAAGGGTACATACTTCCAAGTGTTTCACCTTGGGGAGCACCAGTACTTTTTTTCAAAAAGAAGGATGGAACCTTGAGGTTGTGTATTCACTTCCGATAGCTGAACAAGTACACTATAAAGAACAAGTATCCTCTACCTCGAATTCATGACCTATTTGATCAACTAAGAGGAGCAAAGATATTTTAAAAAATTGACCTGCGGGAAGGATACCATCAGGTAAGAATCAAGGAAGAAGACATTTATAAGACAACCTTTAGGACCATGTATGGGCATTATGAATTTGTAGTGGTGCCATTTGGACTGACCAATGCACCAATTGTATTCATGTGCTTAATGAATGGCATATCCAGGAATTATTTGGATAAGTTTGTCATAGTATTCCTGGATGACATACTTATCTATTCTAAGTCTAAAGAGGACCACAAACTTCACTTAAGACTAGTATTGCAAGTACTGAGAGAACATCATTTGTATGCCAATTTGAGTAAGTGTTCTTTTTATCAAAATAAGATCCATTACTTGTGACACATTATTTCAGAGCAGGGCATAGCAGTAGATCTAGAGAAGATCGAAGCCATCAGAGGATGGCCAACACCCAGAAATGTGTCTGACGTCAGATATTTTATGAGATGAGTTGGATACTACAGAAGGTTCATAGTAGAGTTATCTAAGATTTATCATCCCATCACTTCTTTGCAAAAGAAGGGAACTAAATTTGAATGGACACTCAAGTGTGAAAATAATTTTAATATGTTGAAGGAATTACTTACTAGTGCACCTGTGTTGAATATTGTTGACCCAAATGAATTTTTTTTGGTATGTACAGACGCATGTAAGGAAGGAATTGGGGGAGTCCTCATGCAAAATGGACATGTCATTGGATATGAGTCCAGAAAGATTAAGAAACATGAGAGGAACTATGCCAAACATGACTTGGAACTTGCTTCCATTGTTCACTCCTTGAGGATGTGGAGGCATTATCTCATGGGGAAAAANTTCAATCACTCTTTTATCTATCTTTCAAAAAAAATATTTGTTAAGTGGATATTATTCTTTTTGTTTGCCTTCTACTCTTCTACCCATCCTTGCATAATCCTTTTTTCTGGTAGGCAGCCTAATTTCCTTTGGTCTGTAGAATGTCATGACTCCATGCCCAATAGAATGCATTTGCAAGAGGTTTGTTTCCCTCCCTTTTACTCTTCTCTTGTTGATCCACCAAGTATAAATTGTTTTAATCATTTAAATCAAATGGGTACTGGATTATCCTCTAACATTATGAGGGTGACTCTCAGTGCTAACATTTTTTGTGTTGTTGTCGGGGAGCGAAGAACGAAGTAATATTCCCTGGGAGAATGACATAGAATATATCCAACTCTTGATGGTAGATAGGCGCAGGACACTAATTTTACTGCAATATTCTACCCGACGACTCTAGCTTCATCACAGATGAATCTATTGGTGACTTCACTGGTTTGAAATGGACAAGATACTTTCTCATAGTTATGCATTTTTTTTATTTTTTTAAATATATTTGGTTTTCCAAACCTTGTGCCTGATAGAAGTGAATGGGAAGGTCCTCTTCCTAGGTTTAGAGGAGAAAATTGGGAAGTGTCAGTTGAGTTCTTATTATATTTTCACGAGTGCATGCTTATATTCAAAGTTATACATGAAGATGTCATGATCAAGTTATTTAGATACTCCCTAGAGGGAAAATCCCATGACTGGTGTAGATCTCTTCATGTTGCCAGTGTTAATTCTTTGAAAGGTTTTCATACTACCTTTCATTCATTTTGTAAAGAACAATTTCCAGATGACTTCCTTTATCGATACTTTTTTCATGAGTTTAATTTGTTGTGTAAAGGATCTGACAGTCATCAAAAGTATGCTTGTACTGAATAATATGTTGCAGTAGAAGAGACTTTTTATGATGATCAAGAGGTTGATACTCTTCAAAATGATATGCTTTCTCATGGATATGGAGTACAAGAAAATAAACAGGTTTATGAAAGTTCACATACTATAATTGTTTCTGATTATTGTGAATCTAAAGATGTGTTTTCTCTAGCTACAAATCATGTGGATGAGTTTTCTTTTAGTCAAATTGCACTTGAAATCAGTGAAACCATCTTACAAAAAATTTCGTTTTTGAAGAAAAATGAAATTGTTACCAATTATAAAGCTGGGCATATACAGAAACAATCCAATCTCCAATTAGAACAACAAGAAAAGGTATTTGTTTATGATTTTCAAGACCCTGTGGTTGATTATCTAAAGTCTTTGAGTAGTGAAAATTTCAAACCATTATTGTTTAGTGGATGTTGGTTCTATTGTATTTTTGAACCTCACTTTTCTATGCCATGGATTTCTTATTTTTTCCGATCCAAATCAAGATTTTCACCTGTTAACCAATTCCTTGCATGGTTTCATTGGAAAACTAATTATACTTGATCAAGCAACAATTCAGCTGGTTAGGTGTAGGATGAATAAGCTCGACACTCAAGAATTTTGGTTCGCAGTTGTTTTCGTTTTATGTGGATTAATGTAGGAACATATATAAATAAGCTCACTCCATGAGAATTTTATTTTCAACATCAATGCATTTAGCTTGTGCATATTTCAAAGTGGATTTGATTGCAGTGAGTTTATAATATCGGTCTCATTTTACAGTGTGTTTGGTTGAGGAATTTGTCACATGTCTTAGTTTTAAGGTTGCAAGAAAGAGCTTGGTTTACACCCAATGGATAAGGCACTCAAACTGCAAAGGCTCTTGGAGCCTCACAAGGAGGTCTCCATCCCATGTGGAGACAATTTTATCACATGATATGTACTAAATCACATCATTAGTCTTTTATAGTCACATGGTAATTCCTTCTTCTAGGAATCAGACATTTAAAAGTTCATAGGTTTAGAGTCATCTTTTATGATTATAAATCAAGGTGCTTGATTTTAACCTTGGGTCTAAAGTTGATCAAAATAAATTTTCAAGTCTTCATGTCATCATTGTAATAGTCATCATTTGTAAAGAAGAAATGGTATCAAATTCATATCCATTTTCATAAAAATACAATACGTTGAACACTGGTTAAAGGCGCTATGAACTCACAGTGCACTGCAAACTGTCACATACTACCACTCCTAGCACTACGAACTCTTTGTAGTAGATTATGGTGAATTAAGAGCTTGAATAACTATTAGTGTGATGTTCAGCAACAAGAAGTGAGGTATTAACACTAGCAATGCTCAAATAGGGGATGAGTTGGAAGAAATTGCATATGTTTCAAATCTAGTTGTTTCAGATGTTACAGATCCAATATATATTAAAGAAGATCATGGTAGAATGAGAACAAGAGATGCATCAGTCAAGAGAGGGGATTTCTAAAAGGAATCTAGACATGTTGGATCGGGAGGCCAATAGGAGAATAAGAGGATAAAGAATTGTGTCTGCAACTTTCAATCATTTTTTCTATGATATCTTATATATGCAAGCTTGTAAATATACAGAATGTTTTTTCCTATGCTGCTATGAATATATTTTTTATGCAAGTTATTTTCATTACTCAGAAGTTGTAGAAAATTGAACAAAAGGTTTCAAGGATTCTTGAATGTTTTTGGAATTAGTTGAGTTTATTTGCCACGAAACAGACTGCTACAGGAAATTTCACAGTGCCTAGACTCATTGGCACTGCAAACTAGGAATTTGGGACTTTTAAATTCAGATATGGGTTCTTCTAAATTTTTTTGGGGAAATGAATCATAATATCATGGACTTGCTAACTAAAAATCATCCTGACCCAGTTCACTGTTTGGGATAAAAGTTGAAATCATCACCTATAGGAATGTTCGCAGCGCATGCTATCAATGGTGTTTTGAACTCTAATAGTTTGATAAATCTGAGTTGTAGGAGGGATGTCGGCTATCAGGGAAGGTTCAAATAGTTTCCTAGGAGTTACTTGGACATGAGGGACATGTGTTCCATCACCATATCAAGCAGCATGACCTGTTTCAAAAGGAATTTATCACAATAGACAAGATCCCAAAAAATATGAATTTGTTATGTTTTTGTTGGAATCTTTTGTAACATACTCCTAAATGGAGGATCTTATGTAGCTCCTTGGTTTATACCTCCTTAGAGTAGAGATAGATAATTCACTATATATGAAGGGGATTTTGATAAGGAAAGGGTTGAGTTCAAGACTAGAGAGAGCTTGAGAGAGCTGTAGGGGCAGTTTATCTGTGTGTTTGTAAGCCCAAGGGCATGTGTTGTAGGCATTTCTGTCATTAGAGATTCATGAAATTTGTGATACCAAATTGTTTTTATCTTGTTTCCATTCTTTATTATCATATTTCTTGAGTAATATTTACATACTTTGAACATCAAATTATTCCTTTGGTCAATGGATTCATGAGTTGCAAAGGATTTGTGGTAATTTTTTGTTAATCATTGATTATTGTTCAATCACTCTTTTATCTATCTTTCAAAAAATATCTATGTTAAGTGGATATTCTTATTTTTGTTTACCTTATATTCTTTTAACCATCCTTGCATAAGCATTTTTTTCTGGTAGGCACCCTAATTTCCTTTGATCTACAAAATGTTATGACTCCATAACCAATAGAATGCATTTGAAAGCAGTCAGTTTCCCTCCCTTTTACTCTTCTCTTGTTGATCCACCAAGTATAACCTATTTTAATCATTTAAATCAAATGGGTAATGGGCTTATCCTCTATCAATCTGAGGGTGACTCTCAGTGCTAACACCAACCAACTCTCTTTTTTCCTTACCTAAATTTTATTTTAGCTTCTAGTTTTCCACTTCCAACTTCTGGTTGTACTCAATTTTCTGCATTGTTGTGATTTGAAATTTTTCTTGCATATGTTGGAGATGCTTCTCCAATCCTTGAGAATATTTTTGAGGGGCCTCTAATTTTTGTTTTCCATTTTTATCCTATGTTTTCCTCTTCCATTTGATAACATCAACCTTATCTTTTTCTAACTCCAACATGGTAGCATAGAGAAGTTTCTCCACATGAGTCTTTGTTTTGGAGGTTCCTTCAATGGGGAGTGGATTTTCTTGTGTGGTTGTTGCCTCTCCTTGGGGTGATTTCCCTTTGGTTTAATTTAATTCTTCTAGGATATAATCCTTTACTTCCTTTGCTTGGGATGTGATGGTGATTGTTGTAACTAGTCTTGGTCTGCTCTTCTTTTGACTCTTTTTAATTTTGTTAGACCTTCTTCTTCTACGATGAACCCATTAAGCACTTGTGATTTTTAGGGGGCTGACAAAGGGGGTCCTTAGTATGTTCAAGGTATATTCTACCTCTTTTTCCTCTTCCTCCATCTTTTGATTATTCTTCTTCTTAAATGTTTTGAGAGTTTGGGTCTGGTTATATTTTTAGGTTTATCATCCTTCTTCTTTTTTTCTTCACTCATCTCTACATGTGCTTCTAAAAATGTATGTTGATCGATATCTAAAAAGTCTTCCCATAAAATCCAATGTTTCAAACTTCTTAGGGCATCTGAGAATATCAGTTTGATAATCCCATGATGTGCCAATAATTATTTTTTTCCCTTCTTCACTTTTATGATCATTTCCTTCAATGATTGTAGGAGAAAGTAAGGTATTCTCAAGATCTTGTCTAGTTATTGATTGGGGAAATGTATGAGTTGATGTAGAATCTTGAATTGATAGGCATATACAACACTCATTCTTCCTTCACAACTGACATACTTGACTATGTGGTAGGCCACTTCTGGCCAAGGATGGGGAAGAATTTCTCTCTTAATTCCATTCTTGTCTTCATGAGGTTTTTAATTTGGATGAAAGAATGCCTTTTTGGCATTGATGGCTTCTTGTCTCTCGTTTATGTCCCAAGGGAGGCCCATGGGAAAGCTACACACTTTGTTGATTGATTATTCATTAAATATAATTATCAACCCTCTTAATATTGACACATACTCCTATTCCTAGATATTATGAAAATTTATCTCAAAATCTATGGAACCTTCATCATCATACCACCTAATACTTTCAAAGAACCCCAACCACTTACTTCTCTGAATTTTTTCCAAAATTTATGGGTTTTCATAGATCTTAGAAGGTTTATTAGGTTCTCTTTTATTAAATCCTACTCCCATGGTTACTCATTGATGTTTATGAGTTAAATTCTCAAGGTTTGTTTCGGGGGAGAAGAGTTTTAAAAAGAAAAATATGGTTATGCTTTCCTATAGGAGTCACTTTTCAGAGAAAATGGCAGTTCAATGCTTGTGCTTTAGGAAACTTTGGTAGTTAGAGAATTGAAATGAAAAAATCATGGAAAAATTGAGGGCATATTGAAGGTATCAAGCAACTTAAAGGTGAGATGGTCTTTTCATAGGAATTCCTACAAGAACTGTGCAAACTACTTCTATAAGAACTATGTAGACTGGTTTCTACAGGAACACGGGCCCTTGTTAAAAAACTCACGCAAACCCTATCAAGGTGATTTTCAACCATATCATTTTAAAACACAAAAATTCTAACAGTAGTTGAGAGAATTTTAAACAACAGAGAACAATTCTTGGCAAGGAGGGTTCAATGGCCACCTTCCTGTAGCAACCCTATTTCCTAGAGTGATTTCTCACTCCTTGACTAAATGATTTGTTTATCTCTCTAACCTTCTATAAAATCTCTCCTAGTCTCCCTTCGCTACTAGACAATCTCTTCTACATGGAAACAATTTGAAACTGTCCACTTACTCTCAACATTTCGAACTAGTGCTCAAGACACCAATTTGTTTCACTTACGCTCGAAATTTGGTTTTGAATTGTTTTCTTGTCCCAACTACCAACATGATGGTAGAGGTACTCATAAATTTGTGTCTTTGTCATATTCAGTGTTTTTGAAATTGTATTCTACTTAATTGATACATTAATCACCTTTCCCATGAATTATGGCTTCCCTCCTTGACATGACAACTGAGAACGTCCTCGTTCTCATCACCATGAATCATATACTTTATATATATTTGACCATACTAAATATGCATGCATATATTTTTGTATGAAACTAGATTAATGTGTAAGAGAGAGGATAAATGTGATACCTTTGTTACCTTTATGTTCATATGCGTTGATATATTTGTATATTCAAGTCGTTGGAATTGCATGATGGAATTTGTTGCTCATGTCTTTACTTCTTGACTTGGCTGATCATGTTGAAGATATCCTTCTTTATATTGCTTGGAGCTTCTCTCTGCAAATTGTTTTTGTTGCCATGGTTGAAATATGTTCTATAAGATACAGGGGATCATGTAGAACTCTTTTCATGTTTGTTGCAATGTTTTCTACAAGATACATGGTATCATGTATAACTGTTATTATGTTGTCTTGAGGCATGTTCTTGTTGATATTAATATTGTTGATAATGTTTGCAATGTTAGAAATGATATTGTTGATGTTGGTGATGATCTTGTTTATTGGAAATCTATCTTTATTTTTTTTAAAGACGATCATGTAGGAACCTGTAGAGTGATCTTGTAGGTAATTTATTTTCTTAAAATAGAGAGAAAAAAATGAGAATATGGAAATGTAAAGTGTTATAAATGAAATGGAAAACAAGGGAAATTTATGGATGATGAGATGGAAAGTGTGATGATGGAAAATGATGTTTGAAGGTGCAAAATATCAAAAATTCTTACTACTCTTTTTATTTGTGGAGAAATGTTGTTGCTAAGTTTGTCATGTTGCTAATTCTTTATTCCCCATGTAGATGATTGCTACAAATAGATCCCTTTTTGTACCTACAAAAAAAAAACATTAGTATGCCAATCCATCTTTTTTTTACCCTTTTTTTCTCAATATAGAGGTGTCATTGTTGGTATTCACTAATGCTCTGCCTCATCAAGCCTCTTGAATTTTTTCTTGATGATAATGCTCCTTTATTCCTCATTTCTGAGTCCACTTCCATTGGAGGTTTTCAATCACAGATATGTCCTAAACGCCTTAGTGAGGTTTTCATCTAGGTATTTTATTCTCTCTCTTTTTTCTTTTTTTTCATATCTCATTATTTGGATGGATTGAGAGAATCTCTACTATCAATCACATCTATATTTTGTGTTCGAACTATTTTTTTATACTCTTCCCTTGTCAATTTCTTATTGTAAATTTTTAGTATGAATCCATTTACTAGAAAGGGAATTCCTTCTTCATCAATGGTTATGATATATACTAAACGATTATCATGGAATTTTTCAATGATGTAGGGTCCTAGCCACCTAGTCATCATCTTTCCCTTGAATTCCTTGAATATTGAATCATACAAGATGGCCCAGTTCCCTTATTTAAACTTGTGATGCTTGATTTTCTTGTCATTCCAATATCTTGTTTGTTGTTTCACTACTTAAATGTTGAAGAGTTAATTCATCTTGTACTCATCTAAGGAATTTAGTTAATTCATCTTTATTCTGTGTTGATCATATAACCATATTCAATTAAGATGTTGTTCTTAATTTACGGTATTCAAACTCAATAGGGAGAATGGATTCATTACCATAGACTAAATCAAAGGGTGTGAGCCCTGTGGTAGTATTCCATGTTATGTTGTGTGTCGATGCTTCTTCTATGAGTTTCTTTGACCAATTATTTTTGTTCACACTCATTGTCTTGGTGAGGATTTTTTTCATCTCTCGATTGGAGACTTTAGCCTATCGATTTTCCTGGGGATGGTAGGGTGTTGGATTTTTCTGTCATATGTGGTGATCCTTCATGATCTGCTCAATAAGTATGGATGTGAACTAAGCTCCTTGGTTTTTTACTGTCTCTCTGGGATACCCAAATCCTGAAAATATGCATTACTGGAGGAATGCAACTACATTTTGTTCTATGGCATCCTGCATATCCTTTACTTCATCCCACTTGGTCAAATAGTCAATGCATACTAGTATGTACTTATTTTATCCTGAGGTTGGATCAATTGGGTCTATAAATTCCATGCCCCACTTGTCAAATGGTTCCAATGATACTTGGCGATGCAAGGGAATTTCATTCCTCTTTGTAGGATTCCATACCATTTGACGGTCATCATAATGTAGGGTGTATTGTTTAGAATCTCTATGTAGGTTCGGTCAATAGTATCTAGCCTGCAAGATATTGTAGGTTTTTCTCTTTGTTTCATAGTGTCCTCCACATGGTTCATTGTGACAAGCAAGGAGGATATCATGCACCTCATCTTCTCTCATGCATATCCTCAATAGATGGTCTAGAATAAGTTTGAATAGATACCCTGCTACCCAAGTATAGGTTGTTCTTTTCCAGACAATATTACATCTTTCTCGGTAGGATAAATGTTGAGGAAACCTCCTTGTTGTCAGATAATTTTCAATGCCGGAAAACTAGGTGGTTTGTGTTGATATGGAAAAGAGGTGCTAATCTGGGAAATGATCATCAATCATGCCTTATTTAGTATGAATGGTCAACCTGAACAAAAACTATGCAACAACATTCTACTTCCCATGCTTCTCAAGAATATTTAGATCAAATTGTTGTAATAAAAAAATCCATCTAATCGTCTGACCATTGATGTTAGGTTTCTTTATCAAATATATAACGACAACATGATCAATATGTACACAAATTTTATACCCTGTAACATAATTTCTACATTTATTTAGAGCATGAACTACTACTAAAAATTCCTTTTATGTAACAATGTAGTTTATCTTTGTACCATCCAAGTTATTACTTATGAAATAAATTGTATAGGGCTTGTTATATTCATTTTTTCCTAAGAATAATCCTACAAATTTATCTAATGCATTAGTAAGAATATGAAAGGGAAGGGCCCAATTAGGATTCTATAGCACACGAGTAGTTGAGAGTCTTTATTTTATTGTTTCAAATTCTTGTTAACAGTTTAGATTCCAACAATAATCTACATCTTTTGATAGCAAGGTAAATAAGGGAGACTCTATCTTACTGAAGTCTTTGATGAATCTCCTATAGTATCTTGCATGTCCAAGAAAACTTCTGATATCTTTTGGTTTCAGAGGGGTAGTAAGTAGTGTGATGATTTTAAATTTATTTTTGTCTACTTCAATCTCTCTGGAGGACATATGGTGTCCTAACACAATCCCTTCATTCATCATCATGTTGGATTTTTCATTGCTAAGGGATAGGTTCATTTATGTACATCTTTGGAGAAATTTATCCATATTTTATAAGGCCTTGATGCAGGAGCATCGCTCACCTATCAAGCGAGCCAGCGCGAGGAGGCAAAGGAACAGTTGGACAGCGCCAGCATTCAAATTTTGGGAACATTGAACTTGACTGCGCCAAACATTTATACTTGATGTGATGAAGCGCACTTTGTATATGTAATGGAAAGTGAGCGGATAAGCTCTCGTCCTTAGGTAGATGAGACATTTACTTAAATTTAATGCAAGTAGATAGAATAATTAACTATAGATTAGACAGTTTTCTTTCAAGAGGGAAAACGGAGTATAGACACCCTCCCTTGTATCATTGTAACAGAACATTCATACACATTCAACATTAGCAAGAAGGAGAGCAGAGAGTTGTGAAGAAACCTCCATGTATAGTTATTGAATTAATAGGAAGGGCTTTGATTCAATTCCATGGACGTGTTTGATCTCTGTGTGTTATTGATTTTTTGTCTTTGCATGTTTTCTTCATTCTATGATTATCTGTTATATGATGCTTATGTGATTGCATATAAGGTTAGAAACCTGAGATAATGAGTTTCAATTGTTTCTCTGCTTAGGCCAGGAGATTCCTGCATCGCGTGCAGTTGAATACCTCCGCATAGAGTGCGTTGAGGGGCTAAGTAGTCGAACCTTTGTTCTCTTTTGCCCAGAGTTGGGTTACGTATTCGAGCCGTGCAGGTGGGTGCAGGTCGAATTTGAGATCTCAGTAGCAAGTCTGAGAAGGGAAAGGTTGATTTTTTGCATGCGTGAGCGCGCAAACGGGCCAGAAGGCTTCATCACTTTGGAGGTGATTGAAGACCGAGCACAGGGAGCGTGTTCGAAGAACCCTTGAAGGAGTTTGAGTTAGTAAAAGCCAAGGAGGGATAGTCCCCTTGATTCATTGTGGGTTCGACCTCAGTGGGGGTCACACAGGACGAAGGTGGCAGAGCAGAGGTCTCTTCATAGAGGAAGAGAATCGACGATCTGAATCGTCGTGCAATCTCGCGAGGTCTCATGGATTTTCGGATATCGAATAAGGAGCGAGGCGGTTAACCCTCAGGCGTAGGGAGGATCATTGGTCATCACCCATAGGCGAATCAGGGTTGGAGAGCACAAGGATCGCATGCACGTCAAAATCGCGAAGTGCGATCCCCCGATTTGATCTGAGCCGTCGATCGCTGGAGGGACAGATGGCATAAATCCGGACATCGGAGTTTCGGCATTCGGGGTTTCCAACGGCAGGGAATTTGGTATTGTGGATCCGCGACCCGTGAAGTCCCAAATAATAACGTGGAAGCGTGGGACTGGAGGCATAGTGGAGTCCAGGTGGCACGTTTGCGAGGGATCGGGGTTTCGACACTTGGAGGTTCGTGTTCCATGAAGTACGCGATGACACAACCATCGATTTCCCGATAAGAAAATCCTCGATAGAGCGGGAGCGTTGACCGTTGACATCGCGGATCAGGGTTTTGGTTTTCATATTGCACGAGAGGTGCACGCAAGGTTCGCGAATCCGCGAAACCCGATTTCCCGAGTTCCGACAGGGAAGATAGCCGAGAAGACTGTGGGTAAAGGACTCCTGAGGGAGTTGGAAGAGCTTGGACTCTTCGGGCCATGAGTTTGTGAAGGTCCTGGTGGGAGCGACCGTGCTCGCTGAGGGGAAGGTTGACACCAAGTGGTATCAGAGCCCAGAAAGGGAAGGAAGCTCTCTTTGTTCAGGTAACAGAGATAGAAGAGATATAATTCCTCCCAGGAGAGAAAGGCAGTCACCTGATCATGAGGATAGGGATGCCCGAAGAAGGGGTAGGCCAGCAGGTAACCCAGAAATGGAACGCCAGATTCGAGATCTCAGGGTGAGACTCGAGGATATGGAGACTACCCAAAGACGTGGAGCCGACGCAGGGGAGTTCAGCGATCCTGAGATTGAAGAGGAAGCTGGACATGCTGAAGAGGAGGTCTTAGCAGAAGATGCCTCGACGGAGAGGTTGATCAAAGCTATTTCGAGGATGAGCTCGAAGACGAAGATGGACATCCCGACTTATGAGGGAAGTCTGAATGCGGAAGAATTGCTGGATTGGATCCGAGCATTGGACACCTACTTCGATTATGAAGACATCGAAGAGAATAAGAAGATAAGGCATGCTGTCACCAAGCTGAAAGGACATGCAGCCCTATGGTGGGACGAGCTGCAGGCAGACAGATGTTCCAAAGGCAAACAGAAGATCAAAAGCTGGGATCGGATGATCGCCAAGATGAAGGCGAAGTTTATTCCGAGAGATTACCAGATCACTCTGTTCAGGCGCATGCAGAACTTGAGACAGAAGTTGATGAAGGTGAAGGAGTACACCGAAGAATTCTACAGGCTCAATATTCGAGCTGGTCATCGGGAAAGTGATGACGAAAAAGTAGCGAGATACCTGAATGGCCTAAGGTATGATATTCAGGATGAACTGAGAATGCTGACCATCCGCACAGTTGAGGATGCGTATCAGATGTCTCTGAAGGCCGAAGAAAAGCTGAGCCACAAGCAAGGTCAGCGAGGGCGAGGCAGAAGCCAGCCACGAGGTAAAGCTGTTGTTCATGAGCGAACACAGAAGCCCAAGGAGGGTTGGAAAGGACCTCAGGGTAGAGCTGAAAGAGGTGGAACCTCACAGCAGAGACAGCAAAATGCTGAGCCGAGGAGACAGCAAGATGATCAACAGGGAGGATATGCTGACGCAAATACATTTCCTCGTGCCCGAGGTAGAGGAAGAGGTCGAGGAGGAGTTATCACGTGTTTTACATGTGGTAAAGACGGACACAAAGCCGTGTACTGTCCAGAGAGGAAAATGGACGGAGGAAGAGCTCACATCACTGAGGCGCAGAGGCGTGATGTTGAGTCGGAAGATGCGGATAGCGGGAGGTTGCTTGGGACACATAAAATCCTTTTGAAGCCTGAAAGGGAAATGGACAGCTCAGTGCAGAGAAGCAGACTGTTCAGGACGGCTTGTACAGCCAAGGATAGGAAATGCAAGGTCATCATTGACAGTGGGAGCACTGATAATCTCGTTGCAGCTGAGATGGTCGAAAAGCTGGAGCTGGAAACAACTAAGCACCCGAGTCCATATAAGGTCTCATGGTTACAAAAAGGACACCGAGTAAGTGTCACTAAACAGTGCTTAGTTAAATTTAAAATTGGAAATTATCATGACGAGATTTTGTGTGACGTCATTCCCATGGACGTGTGTCACATACTGCTGGGTAGACCATGGCAGTATGACAGAAATGTTGTTCATGATGGGAGGATGAACACATACACCTTGGAGAAGGATGGGAGACTCCATAGGTTGCTGCCGATAAAAGATAGAGAGGTGAAACCAGAATTTAGCAGCCAAATACTTCTCATGAGTGGGAAAGAGCTTCTCACAGAGTTGGAGAAGGAGGAAGATCCACAATTCTTCATTGTCAGGAAGCCGCGGGTTATCTTGACAAGCACGAGAGTGGACAACTTGCCAGATGAGATTCAGCAACTGCTAGGAGATTTTGCTAACATCATCATGGACGAACTACCTCGTTCGTTGCCACCGATGAGGAGTGTGAGTCATCATATTGACCTCATACCCGGAGCAAGCCTACCGAATAAGGCAGCGTACAGGTTGACACCTC
>JZKD02S1852920.1:7759-50584 GCA_000966675.3 Picea glauca
TGTGTTAATTAAGTAGTTAGAAACCAAAACTCTTTGGTAACCAACTATACTTTGTGTACTATGAGATTATGAGATTAGATCAACATTATTTTTATTGGATACAAAATTCATTATCGAGACAAATTGGGAGAGAGACAAAAACTAGCATAGTTTTGGGTATTAGTCTAGAGAGCCACATTATTGGTCCCAATGAGAAGAGTAAGGTCCTTGGTCATTAAGAATCCTCTATTGTAAGTGGACAAGCATATGATGGTGGACAAACAAATGATTGGAAGATGAAAATATGCTAACCTCTAGGTTTATCTTGAACCCTAACTAGCCAGATCAATTCCATTATCAACTAAAACATCAATAACAATATTGGATGATCTTTGAGTGTGATTGGATGGAATGGGAGCAAAGGTCAAAATTAAATATTTGATGATTCCAAAAGTAGATAATAAATGCCAAAGTCCAAAGACTTCCCATTCCCTTCACTCACGTATAATTTGTTTTAATTTCAAAATAATGATCGAAGAGTAGTCTTCGATTATCAAAGAGCTAGTTTGCATGTTATGTGGTTATTGGATGCCATATTGAAGGGCTACAATTTCAGCATGATTACTTGTAGGAAAAAAGGGGGCCAAGGAGGTTTATTTGGTGTCACTAGGTTAAAAGAATGACAAATCCTAAAGTGACATTAAATATAATACGTGATTATATTTAATTGGAGGGAAAATAAAGTGAGGGTTTGATTTGGTCAAAAAAAGGAGAGATCTAGAAGGCATAGAGGAAGGATAAATAAAGGGATAACCCTTCTCTTTGGCATTATGATTTGATTTCTCATTTTGTTGTGCTCTTGGAGCCATTGTTTCATTATGGTTTAGAATAACCCTTCCACTATTGCAGTTTTGTTTTGGTGGTGCAATACCCACCCTAGTCAGAAAGGAGGGGGAGTCCATCTAGGACTACCATTGGAGTTTTGGTTTGGAGTTTAGCATTCAATTGAAGAGATACCGAGGTACGTAGAAGGTTTACAAAACTTTCTGGACGATGTCAAACCTAGACATTTGTAGGTTTTAGGAGGGTTTAATAGAAATTGGGGTTTAGGGCATCCCCATGGGTTGAGTTCCGGGCATCTCACGAGGCCCTGCTAGACGTCTAGCAGTTGTCCTGTGAGGACCTCTGCGATCGGGGTTGCAACATGATGTTTGGATCGGGTTCGTAGGGTTATAGGAGGGTCGCTAGCAGAGAATACACTATTGGAGCATAACGTCGTAGGGTGCATCATAGATTGACATCATTCCAGGTTTTCTTGTATTGTTTCTGTTAGGATATTTGTGCAACTTTATTGCAACCATTAGACTTGTGTGTTAGAGAGTATTCTACAGTTGTTATTATAACCATTAGATATCATTGTATTATTGTAATTGGGGTTTCCATCCATAAAAAGATGCCATGGTTATCTGCTCTATTTTCTGTGTAATGGATGCATGCAATGTGTTTGACAATATTCCTATATGAAAAAATCGTTTGTAAGGGGACTAACAAAAACATTAATACCAAGTGCTTGGCATATTTACACAAGGAGAATTAACAATTTTTGGATAGAAAACATAATATACCCACATAACCTAGTTGGGGACATTACAGTGGTATCATAGATAGTGATCTTGCCAGATTGTGATTTCTTGAGGCATTGATGCCAAGGAAAACTAGAAGATGAGGGAAACAACCTACCCCAGGATCAGAGTTAGAAGAGGTAGAAGTAGAGGGATTTATGGGGGATCATCCTAAAGATAGGACCATACAATTGTTGGAAAGCATCGCTAATGGGCAACAACAATTAACACAAGTCATGACACCGTTCTTTTTCGACAATCAAACAAACCAAAACCAGGGAGGTACCAATGAGAACCATGTAGAGGCCATCCATAGAGGTGGTAGGAATCCCGAAGGGAGTAATACATATGTGTCTTCACAAAGTGTCTTCCAGGTAGGTACCAGAAAGGAACCCAGATCATTATTTACACCATTCCTTGAGAAGCAGCATATAGGAGAACCAAAACAATAGGGGGCAGAAGAAATGAACTCCTACTTTAGGGAGTATCAGTTGTTGGAAGAAGGATCCCAGGAAGCCATGTCTTACAATGACTACTGCAACCTCAGGATGAGGAACAAACCCAAGATGAACTAGAATCAACATAATTTCAATCTTCTACGCAAATTGGGGAAGATGACTATTCCATATTTTGACAGATATGACAGGTGCACATCTCGAGCATGGGTACATAAGTTGGACACTTATTTCCATATTAACCCAATGACATAGGCAGAGGTGATCATGTTTTCCACCCTACACCTGGATGGAAAGGATCATGAGTGGTGGTACCATGGGGTAATAACATTGGGACATTCCAACATCACATCATATGAGGATTTCACCTAGAGGCTAATGGACAGGTTCGGTAAGAAGGACCTTGAGATCCACTTCAGAGAGTTGGCATAGCTGAGGCAGATAGGCACATCAGAGGCCTATGTCATATAGTTCCAGCGGATGACAATCAACATATGTTTCTGAGCAGAGACTGGTGATGTTGTTCACGGAGGGCTTGGCTGGGCCGTTAAGAGGTTAGGTGAATGCCTTCAGGCCAAATACACTACAGGAAGCTATCATGAAGACCCAAGATATGTTAGACACAGTTCCCAAGAAGACATCATAAAAAAAAATTATTCCAAAGAAGGGTCAGGTGACAAAGCCTCCCTAGAAGACATGGACAGGGAAGGACATGATGGATGAGGAAACTCAAAGAGAACTAAGGAGGAAGAATCTTTTCTATAGTTGCAAGGAATCATGGGAATCGGGTCATCGATGTATGAGCAAAGGTAAATTCCATTATATTGAGGTATTTTCTGACGAGGAGGATGACAATGATTATGAGGGCATTGGAGATGAAAATGGTTAGCCATCAAACCCCGAGGCTACAGAACACACAGAATTGTAAAATAACACTAAGGGAGTGACCATTGCCACTCTTTCAAGAGTTCCCAAATATTACACCTTCAGGGTCAAAGGCATTATGCAAGGATAGAGGGTTATGACACCGATTGATGGTGGGGACACCCACAATTTCATTGATGCATCATTGGTCACCGAGAGATAAATTCTGGCCAAAATATTTCAAGGGATTCAATGTGGTTGTAGCAGATAGGTACAACATGGCATGTACTCAGAGGATCGGGGGATTGGATGTCATATTGGGAAACTATACGTTGACCGATGAATTCTGTGTCGTAGATTTAATAGATACTCATGCGGTGCTAGGATTTCAATGGCTATACTCATTGGGAGATATTCGCATGAATTATCGGGACATGAGGATGGAGTTCCAAGATGAGGGTGGACAACGAGTCATCCTGAGAGGTATGTCGACAAGTGCCCCCAGGATCGTGTCTAACCAATGCATGGAGGCCCTTTTTAGATATAGGGACATGACTTACACAATAGAGTGCTTGATCACCATGGATAAGCCATCACAGGATCACAAACATTACCTTGCGGATATCCAGGCCTTGCTTGGAAATCATGAAAGAGTGTTTGAACCATTGCCAACAGGGATACCACTTGACAAAGGATTTGAGCATGTCATTGAGATAGAAGAAGGGTCAAAACCGATGATCACCACACCCTATAGGAATCCAAAGAGGTTCAAGGATGAAATAGAGAAGAACATAAAGGAATTGATGGAGATGGGACATATCGGGCCTAGTTCTATTCCTTTCATTTCGTTAGTCATATTGGTGAAGAAGAAGGATGGAACTATGAGGATGTGCATAGACTAGATGACACTCAACAAGAAGACCATAAAATTAGATACCCAATACCCATGATTGATGAGCTGCATGGGGCAGTGTACTTCTCAAAGGTTGATCTGCGATTTGGATACCACCAGATTTGGGTTAGAGAGGAGGATATCCATAAAACAACATTCAGGTGTCACTATGGGCACTATGAGTTTCTAGTCACACCCTTCAGGTTGACTGACGCACCAACTACCTTTGAGTCGTGCATGAACCATATCTTCAACAAAAAATTGAGGAAATTTGTGTTGTGTTCTTTGACGATCTTTTGATCTACAACATGACACGAGAGGAACATCTAAAGCATGTGGATGAGATTCTCACCATTATGCAGGAGCAACCACTTTTTTCCAAGAAGGCAAAGTGCAATTTTGGGTTGACAAAGATCCTCTATCTGAGGCACGTGATTGGTGTTGAGGGAGTAAAGGTGCATCAGGAGAATATCAAAACAATCTTAGATTGGCCCACCCCCAGATCACTCACAGACCTATGAGGATTCTTCAGGATATGCAATTATTATAGGCACTTTGTGAAAGGATTTTCACAATTGGCTGCGCCATTGACAGACCTCACTAAGAAAGGGGAGTTCCGATGGTTGGAGGACACACATGTAGCATTTGATGGAATGAAGAGGGTGATGAGTACTTTCCCAATATTAGCACTCCCATATTTCACGAACCTTTTGACTTGGAGTGTGATGCATCTAGTGACGGGATAAGAGAAATATTGATGTAGAACCAACACTCGATAGCTTTCGAGACCAGAAAGATAAGAGAGATAGAGAATCTCTATACAATCTATGATAAGGAAATGTTGGCCATCATGCATGCATTGGCCAAGTTCATACAATACTTGGTAGGAGGACACTTTGTGGTTAGGACTGACCACAACAACTTGACATATTTCTTGGAGCAACGAGATCTGAATGAGAGGAAATAGAAATGGGTGAGTAAGGTGCAGGCATACGGTTTTGACATTGAATATGTAAAGGGGAAGAAGAATATAGTTTCTGATGCCTTATCCAAGAGACCTACAACCTTCTCCATGACATAGATCTCATCAGATTGGAAATCCATTCTTTTGGTGGAATACTCTAAGAACACCTTCACCTGTGAGATAATGGAGGGAAGTATTCATGATGATAGGTATAAGGTATTGGATGACATCATTTACTACAAAGACATGATCTATTTTTGCCTTGATTCAGAACTCAAGGACAATATTTTGACGGCAATACATGACGCCCCACTAGTAGGGCACTAGGGGTATCTAAAGACGTATAGGTAGTTGAGGGAGAGATTCTCCTAGAAGGGTATCAATGAGGATGTATTTCTTCATGTGAGGGAGTGCATGACTTGCCAACAAAACAAGTCAAAGTTTACACATCCTACAGGACTGCTTCAACCATTGTCGATTCTGGAGTAAAAGTGGGATACCATTTCCATGGACTTCGTCATAGGATTGCCAAAGGTGCATGATAGGGACTGTATCTACGTGGTAGTGGATAGGTTGACTAAATATGCACATTTATTTTCCATTTCTCCAAAGTATAGCGCATCTCAGGTAGCAGATCTATTCTTCGGGGAAGTGTTCAGACTCGATGGTCTTTCAAGGAACATAGTCAGTGACCGGGAGAATAGGTTTCTCAATGTGTTTTGGAAGGAGTTGTTTAGGTTATCTGGGATAGATTTGACACCTAGCAATAGCTACCAACCCGAGACAGATGAGAAGACTGAGATAGTAAACAAATGGATGGAGGGGTACCTGAGGAACTATGTATCTAGGCAATAGTGGGCATTGATAAAGTGGTTTCATCTTGGGGAGAATTGTTACAATACCACTCATCACATGTGCATCGAGATGATCCCATTTAGGGAATTGTATGGCTATGGTGCTCCATCTTTTGTGTATTTGGAATTTGGGGAGAGCATAGCTCCCAAGGCCAAATATTGCACTATTAATTTTGGGTCATTTTTCGATGGCCATTTCGACGCTCTTGCGACGTTATGTCGTGTATATTGTGACGAATCTCGGGCCCCTCAAATGTCGCTTCACACATAGTCGAAAGTGCAACGAAACTTGGATCATGTCGCAAGAGTGACGACCTATGACGATCGTCGCAAGAGAAATGATCTACAAAAGTCATCACAAGAGAGACGCCCAACGGTCATTGTCACAATACTGACAACTGAAGATGATTATCACAAGAATGACAACATAGGACGATCATCACACGAATGAAAACTGAGGATGATTGTCACAAGAGAGATTTCAAACAATCATTGTCACAAGAGCAACAACTGAAGATAATCGTCGCAAGAGAGACGACCAAGGATGATTGTCGCACGAACGACAACTTAGGATGATCATCGCAAGAGAGACTTTCAATGATTCGTGTGGTTGCAAGAGAGACAAAATATATCTATTTAAAAAAAAATAGATATATTGAAATGAAGGTTAAAAAAGGCACAAAGCAGTTAAATTTGGCGAAGGAATAAATTAGATCGAGCCTGAAAAAAATTTGATCACGATCCATCATAATTGACAGCCAAGAAGCGTTGTGAATTTGAAGTTGTGTGGGGGATAATTCTAAAGGGTGGTATCGCAATCCAAACCGCGGTTTCCATTGAGGAGTACGTGTCAGCGTTGGGTTGATTGCAGAATGAAAAGTGGGTTGTTCCAAAACCGCCAGTCCACATCTCCGCAAAGTGAAAAGTATAAAAGGTCAATTTGACATTTTTATTTTTTATTATTTTCAAACTTAGGGACCATTGGAACACTTTCACGACCACCATTTTTTAGTTGCAACCCAGATTTGCACCATCACAACCCGTTTCTAGGTATTTATTCTGTCGGCATGGATTCCATAGTATTATCAGTCGAAGAGAAAGACCATGAAAGTAATGAGGAATCACTAATTGACCGAGATGCAGATGTATTTGACCCTAATATCACTATTTCCCCCATTTCTGTGTCTCGAAGCAACTTGGCTGATATAAAGGGAAACAATATTCCATTTTTAGAAGCAGTTCATGCCTCCATTGTCCCGTATGTTGTCGAGGTTTCTTTCCCATTTTTTGAATTCGTAGGTTGGTGCACTGAGAAATATTCCCATTCAAAAAGGATAATTGTCAATAAACAAGGGTCTCAAGGCCCGTGTAGAATAGATAATTTGTCAATCCAAAAGTCACTCAATATCCCAAAAGAATTTTCCTTTAATTCTGAGCCATTCAACGAAGAAAAAGTGATTAGGCTTTACAGAGAATGTCAACCAGAGCTCAAAAGTAAATTTCTACAACAAATCATTAAACTTGAACAAATTCCAGAGAGTTTGTCCTTACCAATGAGTATCAACATGATGGTCATTGAAGTTCAGTGGGTTTGTTCCTTGTTGAGTCAGGTCCTAGGTCTAGATAATGAAATATGTTGTTGAATTCATGCTTGGTTTTCTTTTGATTTTTTTCAAGTTAGAGTCTGGTTAGTCAGTCCGAATTAATTTTGATAAATTCCTAACTGACACCATTCACAAGAAACTAGTGAATTTCCACTCTTTGAGATATTTAATATATCATACATATCTGTTAAAGGTTTTCTTAGCAAGTAACCATGGAGAAATCCCTGAAGCAACTTTTGTATCTACTGAATCTAAAATAATCACTTTGATAATATTCATCAACAAGGTCATGTCAAGAACCTATTCTCTGTTTTTCAATACAAGTTTACCCAGAGTTTTGGAGGACGTGAAGATTCAACTGTAGCCAAATCCGAAAAATAGAATAGGAGACTGGGTACTTTTTTCTGCATTTAACAATGATCTGGGTATATGGTTTTCACGAGTCTCCTTATCTGTTACATGTTTTCCTAACTCTCGGAATTTTTTCTCTTGAGTTCATCAGAAATAGAATCATCTATGAGATAGAGAACTTCATCAAACTGCACAAAGCCTCTAACATCAAATTCCCCTTTGTTATTGGTCCTTTTGTTGTTAAATCTAGATCATGTTTATCACAAGTTAAAGAAAAACTCAAAGACTTTGGCTTTTCAGAAATACAAGGAAGAAAATATGATCCACATCAGATCTTATCCAAGAGAAGACAGATGAATAAAAATGCACCTTATGAACATGAGAATGTGGAAGGCTTGGATAAACTAGCTAATCTGGAAGTGTGTATTGATGTGGAAGCACCATTGTAGCAAGTCCAAACACAACAAGCTCCTCAAAAGTTGGTGATTAAAATTCCCAAAGCCAATGTGTACAACAAAAGAAGCATTTCAAAGGCTATGGATGTTGATGTTGAACAAACTGCTAAAAAAAAGATGAAAATTGTTCAGCCAAAGCAGATTGTAGATTTGGAAGATGAAGGACCCATAGATCAAGTGAATTTGAACACTGTGCAAAGTGGTACCAACATTGTAGAAATTGAGGAAAGAAGTCAGTTTGAAAGTGAAGGCAGCTCAAGAGTTTGTCACAGTTAAAAGTATTATTTTGATAAAGCACTTGATGCAACTTACCAGTCTAGAGAAGAATTAGCAAAACAATATGATGAAAAGAGAAATGTGGCTTTGGGTGAAATAAGGGATTTGTTCCCTGAAGTAGAAACTAATTCTTATCTGAAATATTCCTTGCTCACTGTGAGGGATATTGAAAATAAAAATTTTAATATTTCAGTTGTAGAGGAGGATAAAGTGTCAAAGATTAAAATAAAATATGACAATATAAGTGCCCCTGACAAAGTGAAATTCCACAAGCAGACCCGTGATTTGTTGTAGTCTGATGATTGAGTTTAAATTTGAAAAATTCAAAGATGACATCCTTAGCTTCAAAATTAGAAGGACAAATAAGACATGAAAAGGCATCCAACAAAGCTTGGAAAACTCAAATTAAAAGGCTTGAATATGAAGGTCCTCAAGGTCTAAAGTCTTTATTGGATGAAAAAGATAAAATAATTAAGAGTTTGAAGAAAAATTTGAAGATGCCTGCTACAAAACACCCATAGAAAATAGAATTGGTAGCTTTAGAGCAGGAAAAAGAAACATTTTGGAAGGAAGCACCGGATTATAAGGCTAAGATTTTGCACCTGGAAAAGGAAAATATGGAATGGTCTAAAGAAAAAGTAGAGTTGGTAAATAAAGTCATGGTTTTAGCTCTTGCTGCAGGAATTGGATCAACCACTGAAGACATTGTGCAGGCTATGTCACAAGTCAGTCTGAAAGAAGGAGAGATCAAAGGGTTAAAGGAAAACATGGAGAAATTGGAGCAGGAAGTGCACACAAAGGAAAAAAAGATATCCCAAGTTCAAAAGGAAAAGGTAGTCTTGTAGGAGAAGATTAATAAGTTGAATTCAAGATTGAGAGGTAAAGGTCCACTGCAAGGAAATAAACATATCATATGGGATTGTATAGATGTTGAGGATGCTAAATTTAGATCATATTTGAATTTTGTAAGTGATAAAGATAATATAGCAATCACAACCATGCATAGATGCATTATTGTTAATGAGACTTTAGCCAAAAATCCATCTAAATGGGCACAAAATGCCATTAATCTTCTCAACTCAGTTCCTCCTACAAATCTTCAGACCACTGGGGTAAAGGCCAGAACTACATTAATCATTTGGGCCAGAAGGATTATTACAAAACATGATCTTTTGAAATCAATTATGAATAAAGCAATACAAATGGAACAAAGTGTGAAAAAATTCAAGAATTTATTTGAATATTTGTTCATAAAGGGCCTTCCATCATTCTGGGATGGTAAAGGTAAGTTGCAGGATCAATAATAATATAATGCACTCTTGACTCAATCAAGGATGGACCACTCCAAATTTGAAACCCCATAGGAGGGTTTGAAAGGGGCTACTTTAGTTGATAAACTGAGTACAAATTTCGAAATTCTAAATCAGTTTAAGACAATCAAACTTGGTCTACCTATCATGTCTTATGCCACTTGTATTGACTTGGAAATTTTAATGAAAGAAATGATAGATTATGAGATTCCTTCTGAATTACAATGGAAGGAAATAATCAGATTGGGCAAGAAAAAATATAATTTCCCAGGATCGAGTAAATGATTTCTAGCTATTGACAAAAAGGAAACAAATCAAATGAAGATACAATCGAAGTCAAAGGACGAAGATAAAGGACCAAATTGCAGGAATATCCGCAAATCCTAGATTTTGTGAACTGGAATTTTATATTCTATTATAATTGGTTCAAACCGAATGAAATGAATTGTTGTATAAATATTGTAGGTTTTGATGTACTCATGGTTGGCAGAAGAACAAAGGACAAATTGTATTGATCACTGTAACAATTTCTAAATTTGAAATAATACAAGTGGAGATGTCCATAGTTTTTTCATACCAAAGATTCATGTAGTGATGACCTGAAGTATGTGTTTCCTTTCATGTATGTTTTTCTAGTTTGCTTTCCCTTCATCTGCAACCTTTCATATGTTTAAAATTGGATGTTAAAGGGTATGAAATTCATTTAAATGGTGCTTTAGATTCAAACAATTTTGAACTTTTGTTTTCTTTCTTAACTCATCAAAATTCATCTCTTATGGTGCTCTGATTGATGTTATATATTTCTTCTTTCTTCCATATTATCACAACAAATTAAAATACTAAAATTTCATCACCTACCTCTCCTTTGCTTCCTTGAGAACTTTACCTACCATACATTGTTTCAATTGTTTTCAGAGTTGACTCCATTACCCAACATGCTCCTTTTCTTCTTGCCAGAAAAACCCATAAATATTTTCATCAAATCAAAACCTAGCCATTGAACCTTTAAGAGAAGATCCATCTTCCAAGATACCAAGTGACAAGAGAGATCCCTCTCTGAATTGAAAAGGCTAGTTTCAATTTTGAAGTGGTTTTGTGGTTACCTTTGTAAGTTGTCCCCTCAGCCTAGGAAATTTACTTAGTGCTAACAGAGTCATGGAAGTTTGCATCCCATCTTCTCATATCTTGATTAGTCATAATAGTTTAAACTTTACACACCAAGAAGATGAAGATATAGAGGAATCAACAACCAATTATGATGGTCGAGCTTACTTGTAGTATTCTTGCTGAGTTTTCTATCTACATTGGAACCCCTACACCAATACAAGTGTGTGCATCAACATTTGGGTACACATGACTATGCGTCAGTAAATGATATACATATTTCCAGAATCCAGTTTTACCTTTCTAGCTAAACAAGTCCCTAGGAATATGCATGGAAACAAGGGTTCCATAGTGAGAGGACTTGTTTACCTTATAATCCATCATAATTAAGAATCATAATCATAAATATATAAAGGGGAAACATCAAACTCTTCTTTAATATATTCATATCATTTGAAGAAGCAAACCTAATTATAAAATCTTGAGGAAATAGACTACTACAATTTGTAGGGATTTCAAAATAAGTTGGAACCTTTGGGAAGGCCTTTGTTGTAACATATAAAATATAAGTGGAAGAATCCATTTTCAGTGAGTCCTGACACCTTAAATGTTAAAATATAGCCACATTAAGTGGAAATCATAACTATGGAGTGAACCCTATGCAATACAGTAAGAGAATACTCCAAAATTGTATGTTGTGGCTTCAATTTTTTTCATTCTATATTTATATTATTTTTCTTTGTCATGGTTATGATATACTTCAGTCACAAAAGATATACAAAGTTACAAACAAAAATATATGCAAACCTCAGTGAATGTGTAGGGAAATTAAAGTGGAAAATAATTTCCAAAAATCCTGACATATTGACATAAAAGAATTTGGATGCAATGTGCATTGCATTGAAAAGAAATAGAATTTATCCTTCAATTATGTTATCACTCCGTAATTTCTTTAGGGTGAGAAAAGAAACCCAGAGGTAACCACAAACCAAATTTAGAAACTGGAATCTAACCTTTCCAGTCTTAGAGAGGGATCTCTCCCAAATCAGTCACCGAAAGGACTGATTTGATTTTTGTTTCTTGAGGTTAGTGTTTCAGGATAAATCCGTAAGTGCGGACACAAACCGATCTCCCTAGATCCACCTGGACCTAGAACAAAACAGGACAGAATAATACACTTTCCCTAGATCTAGACTATTGAATGAACTAAGAGACGAGGATCATGGACATACCTTATGAACGCTTTCCTTAGGTGTCTGTTGTTCCAAGATTTGCTCCAACGCTCTTGTGCCGTTCAGATCACAACAGTACAAACCAATCAAAGTAGAGGTAGATTAATATATTCAATAACTAGTCTATACATATGATCAAGGAGTTATGTAATAAAGTGACATCATCTTTATGGGAAAGGGACATATTAATGTATTGAATTAATTGAAAGTGAAACTTACAACCTGAGCCTTGATGTCATAGGTCTCCTTTCGATGGCTCCTAGCTCTGACACACACACTTGCTCATGCATGAAGAAAATCAACCACTTGTGATGACCTTGCTGTTGTCTCTAGCTGCTGTAGCATCAGTCCTCCATACAGTCTTGCACCAATTCTCCAGTCAATCTCTTGCTAGCTTGCTGCTTATTCTTCTTAACCCCTTCCATGAGCATTCCTCTCAATTTATAAGAGAGAATGGATTAGTTACTTGGATAGGAAATGATCCCAAGATATCTGGAATGCCAGCACATGAATAACCATTCGAAGCCAACTCATGTTTCTAGAAGATTCCCTTCTAGAAGGTTCAAGATTTTATCTTTTTCCTTCCTTTGGAACATGTTCGCACCCTGACAGTTAGTTACAGTGCGAAACCTTCGCACCCTAGCTTAATGCAGCCTGCGAGAATCAAGCATTCTCACAGGCAGATATATAGCTAGCCTGCAAACATCCTTTAAAAGCATGATTTCTAGAAGAAGACAAATGTAACTTTTCTCGGGAAAGTGTTCTTAGTGAAGAGCTTGATTTTCCATTATCATAACATCATCATGACATCATCACGATGACCAAAATTGTGGATAACAGTTAGGTCCTTGGATTGTGAATAAATTTTTGGATGGGATTTGATGTTTAAGTCTGTGAGAAATCCATTGGGCACAGAGTCCAAGGGTTGAAGCTTATGAATATGTGGGTAATATGTTAATTAATGGGAAAAAACTTCAGAGGCAAGATAAACACTAACTATGTGTTGGTTTAATTTAAATGTCGTTGTAGCAGAAATGACAGAAGCAAAACATAAATCGACACTCTAAGAAATCAGATTTTAAAATTTCTTAAACTGTTTTAGCAGAAGAAAACACAATTGACATTTTAAACTATGTGACAAAGCATCAACATGATGAATTCTGAAACAATATTTTAATTGAATATCATTTAGATATGGAAAGAGAGAAATAAAATAAAAGAAAAACAGAGAAATAAAATAAAAGAAAAACATACACTTAGTGAACATGCTACACAGTCACTGGCACATGAATATCCGAAGCAAGACTGGATCCCATAAGCCTTGTGTAATATCCCTAGGCCGAACCCAATTGTAATGTAAATGAAAATGTACTTAAGCTGGTGAGTTGTTTGATATAATTTTTGTATGCACCTTTCATGGCATAGTGCACGCATGTACTGCGAAGTAAATGATGAAGTGTGCACATTCCAGGATACCACACGCAACAAATTAAGCACGTGCGATATTGAGGCTAGGAAGCCTTTGTGTATATGATGTGTTTTTTAGGCCGGTGAGCCAATTTTGTGATGATTAGGCTAAAGAGCCTAGATGTTAAAGGCCAATGAACCTATTTTTGTATATGTCTCATCATTAATATAAAATACATCACTACGCGTAGACTGAACATGATAAAAGAGTATGGGGGACTAAACTCCACTAGTTAGGGAAAGGGGGGGGCTAAAAGTTAAGGAAAAGGGGCTAAGCTAGGGAGATTAAACCAAAAAGGAATATTATATTAATATTTCTTAAAGTATAAAGTATGGATAATTATTTTATCCTAATTTCTAAAGATGGAGACAAGTGGGCCAAAGTAGCTTCCAACATGACCAGTGTCAAGTTGGGGACATGCATACATATAGTTTGGACTTAGTTCATTTCCCATCATTCCTTCGATCAGGAGGATTTAGTCAATCTGGCCATCATCATTCACACACCCATTGAGCTATCCTCCATACCTTCCTATCACTGTACCTGAACCTATATCCATAGCCATATATGTTTCTGTAGTTGGTTAGCTTGTGAGATGGACAAAAGAAGCGGCTTGTCAGGCCTGTGGAATATTGAAGAGGCGGGTTTTCATGCCCGTGAGAAATCTCTCTAGGTGAGAGAATTGCTGGGAATTGATTTCTTGAAGGTGCTAAACTATAGCTACAGGTCTCTGAGACTTCCTGTCCGACCTGTTGCTGAAGCCCAGAAAGGAAGTGGGGTAGACGGAGGACTATTGAGCAAAGAAGTGGCACACTTCTTGGGGTGGGACATGCATGTGGGGAATGAGGGACTGTAGACTGTTAGTTTGAGTTGGCACCTATGATGGAGTCTTTCCCGTTGACTATGAGCCATTAGCTTGGTTAGGAATCCCTTTACCCAGGTGGAGTTTAGTCCCACCTCGGGGGTGACCCACTGCTGAGAGTGATGAACAGTGTGGTCTAAGGCTGGGAGGTTCGTGGAAGGTCTGCATGCAATTGGTGATACTATTACCAAGATAAGTGTCCATTTGTGTGATAGATTGCATGCTGCATAATTATTTACGTGTTTATTTTTATGGGTTTATCCTTTGTGTGGTTTATAACTGTGTTTATATTTATGGGTATTCCCCATATATGTTGCATGTGTATGTTTATTGTTATTTCAGTATGAATCTTTGCATTTACATAATGTATTTGGTTGTTTACGTGTTATATAAATTTCCACAAGAGTTCTGTGTGAATATGTTTTAATTGCATGCGGTTCGAAAAATTTATGTGGCATAACTCAGTTGGATGTTGGGTATATTACAATATGTTAAGTAGAGAATGAAAGCGTTCTCTCGTGTAGCATGCCTTGGCATGGGTGGTCAAGGATGTTACAATATGGTATTAGAGCTTCAGTTTTCAACAATGAGCCTGGATGGGTTGAGCAAGTTGAGTTGAAGCGAAATTTCACAAAGGACTTATTTTGAAGTGACCAAATTTCAGTTTGTAGAGCGTCCATGGTAAAATTTAGAAGCAACGACGCAGAAATGGGAAAGCCCCAATTTCTGTTGTTAAATTCATGAGGAATTGGAGAAATTCGGCCAATTGGTGAGATATTATTGGTTTAATATATGTTCTAGAAAATTCAAACCTGGAATTGGTCGAATTTGAAGTTACAATGAAGCCATGAAAGTTGGAGCGAGATTAGTAATTAAAATTCTCAATTCGTGACTTGAGTTTGGGGAAAACTTCGTTCTAGAAATGTCAAACCACAACGATTTGTTGTGGATAGGTTGAACTAGTGTTATCAGGGTGAAATTGAACAAATTTCATAGTTGCAGAATGTCTATAGAAGAAATTGGGAAAACATTAATCAAAAGCCCCAATTTCTGCAGCAAAATTCATGAGGAGTTGATGCGCATAAAAATGAAGGTGCGCAGGTGGGCGCACTAAAAATGCATGATGCGTAGTAAAAATCTTGTGATAGGTAAAAAATGGGTGTCATGTGGAAAAATAGTGGCGTGCTGGTGTGCACACTAAATTTTGGCACAGTGTGGAAAAATATTGGTGTGCGGGTGCGCGCACTAAAAGTTTGGCACTGCACGAAAAAATATTGGTGTGTAGGTGCGTGCGCTAAAATTTTGTGCCGCATGGAAAAATGTTAGTGTGTGGATGTGCGCGCTAAATTTAACATTGCACAGTGTGCATACACATATTAATGTGTGCACAGTGTGCACACACAGAGTAATGACGCACGTGGTGTGCACAATATTGACATAGCGCAAAGGAGTTTGGTTGGTGCACGTGCAATGTGGGTATATGATGTCGCGCAACAGTTTAGTTAATGGTGCACACAAAGTATTGGTGCACGGTGGGGGCGTGCTAAACTTTGGCATGGTGCATCACGTAGAGTGAAATGCGCACGAAATATCAGTGCGTGATACAAAAAAAATTGCGCGCAATAGGTAATAGTGCAAGAACCAAAATTTTGTGCGGTGGATATTGACGCGCGACACAAAATTAGTGCATGCTAGTTATTGGTGTGATAGAGAAGTGATGCACGATATTTATAGATTCATTGAGCATGATTTACCTTGTGGTGCTACTGCGCAAGCTATATATGGGTGTACATATTGAAATTTGTGTGCGCGAAGTCATTTGGAGGGTGAACAACAACGGAAAACCAGTGAATTTCCATGACATTTTATACTATTTGAACGTCATCTTTTTGCAGCACGCTTTTGAGGCCCTTAAGAGCTCTAATGGTGTAAATTGTTCGTCAAACAAATATTTTATGAGAAAGTTACAACACAAACACTAGAGGGTAAATTTTAAGACCCAACTAGCTTCAAAGAACCATAACTTTATGCTTCAGAATCTGATTGAGGCACAAGAGTAGTCAATGGAAATCTATTGAAAAATAGAAGACAGTCCCAGAGATGAATTAAATTTCTGGGCATGTTAAAAATGTTTAATATGACAAATAAGGTACTTGTAGCATTCTAGACCAAAAACATGAATTGGCCTAGAACTTCAGCAGGCTGTAACTAGCATCCCAGAACCCAGAAAAAGGTGAAACTTGGACAGAGTGTCTAGAATATGGATATGAGGAAACCCAATTGAGCTCCTATGAAAAATCCAAGTAGGTGCAAAAATCCTTAATTACAACGCATAGTTGCGCCAAGCTGAAGTGTGAATAGGAAAATTGATGGACAATTTTCAAATAACCATAACTTTATGATCAAGACTCAGAATTGAGCATGGAAATAGGCGTTGGAAAGGTATTGGACAATAGAATATAATTATCCACTTAGAAAATTTATCTAGGCATTCAATTCTCTAGGAAATCAGAAGAAATAATTCTGATACATTATTGAACCAAAATGGTTCATTTTTTTCATGAGATTGTTGAAACAGTTAGCTTGACAAAGTTTTGTTAGCTACAGATTTTGCAGAGTTAACAACAACTAGATCAAATCAGGATCAGAACATAGTCCAAAGGAATGAAATATGCACAAGGGAATTACATCCAGGAGATAAGATTAGAGGGATGGATGTCTATTTGGGCATTGAAGGAACAAACTCCAATGGACATGGAGAAGGAAGGGATGAAAACATGAATATGGTAGAGACCATTAAATATTTGCAGAGGGATGTACAAATCCATAAATATGATAATGAAAGGATTATGAGAGCCAAGGAGCAGCAAGAGGACTTCAACATGAATTTAATGCAGAGCTTGAACAAAATAGAAAATAAATTGGATAAGGAGAGTGGCTCAAACAAATCAGGAAGTCACATGTCTCCTGATGAGAAAAGAAGAGAAAGAAGTGCTAGCATACATCACCATCGTTCCCCGAGGTATTCCAATAAGGAATCACACAACAACTCAAGTCCATCCCCTGTCAGGAAGCATAAGAGGTTTGGGGTGGATGATCTACGAGGAGAAATGAACAAAATCAAACCTCCTACATTTGATGGTGAGCACAAGAATGATGAAGATGCAGAGACATGGTTGTTGGGCATGAGAAAGTATTTTCAGTTGCATAATTATTGTTCTCATGCAGAAGGAAGAATTTGCATCTATCAACTCAAGGGAAAGACATCCATGTGGTGGGATCAACTTGTGCAGGTGAAACACATTAAAGAGAAGAGTGTTACATGGAGGGAATTCAAGAAGTATTTTGAAAAGAAATACTTGACTAAGATATACTATGAAAAGAAAATGAAAGAGTTATTTGAACTCAATCTTGGGAGTATGACCATAGATGAATATGAGAGAAGGTTTTTAGAACTGATGAAGTATGTTTCTTTCATCAAGGATGAGACAGTTAAGATTCAGAGGTATTTGAGTGGATTGCCATCATTTATCAATGAAAAAATATAGTATGATGATCCCAAGACATTGGAGGAGACCATAAGGTGAGATAAATGCCTATAGGATCAACAAAAAGCAAGGCCAACTTTCCAAAAATCTTGGGAAGACAAAAATAAAATCAAGATGGATCAGAGAAAGAAGGGATCTAAGCCACTATTCTTCAGAAATAATACCCAGGGACAACCAACTTCTAGAGAACCCAAAAAAATTGAGACAGAGGGTCAAAGGCCAAGGAAACCACCTATTCAATGTTGGGGTTGTAAAGGAGATCATATGTTCAGATATTGTCCTCACAGAGGTGAAAAAGTGAGGATTGTTCACAATGTACAACAAGTTGAAACAATGGAGGACATGGGCAGAAATGTACCGAGGATATATGTAGCCCTGGACAACAAGAAAGTAGAGTATCAGTCACATATGATTGAAGTGGAAGGTATGATCAACAACCAAACCATTTCTATTTTAATTGATTCAGGAGCTAGTCATAGTTATATAGATCCTAAGATGGTGGAAAGTTTGCATTTTCCAAAAAGAAAGAATGAAAAATCTTGGCTGGTGTAGTTGGCGACTGAAGACAAAAGAAAAGTTAATGAGATGGTTAAGTCATTTCTTATGGACATGAATGGAATGAACACCAGGGAAGATTTGAACATATTGCCTTTAGGTTCCTATGACTATCTAATTGGATGGGTTGGTTGGACCAACATCATTCTATCCTAGTATGTCATAACAAGGCATTTACTTTCTTGGATGAGAATGGGAACCTAAGGAGAGTGCAGGGAATTCCCAGGGCAGTAACCATCAAAAAAATTTCAACATTGCAGCTGAAGAAATGTTACAGAAAAGGGTGTCAAATATTTGCAGCTCATATGGAAGAGACACCTAAAGACAAGGTGAAAAATTTGGAATATTATGTAGTCCTGGAAGATTTTTGAAGATGTGTTCAAGGAGGTACCAGGACTGCCCCAAAAGAGAGACATTGATTTCTCTATAAATTTAATGCCTGGAGTAGCTCCAATGTCAAAGACTCCTTATAGAATGAGTACACCAGAGCTGAAGGAGTTGCGAATGCATCTTGAAGAACTTTTGAAGAAGGGGTATATATGCCCAAGTGTGTCACCTTGGGGTGCCCCAGTCTTGTTCATGAAGAAGAAATATGGGACATTAAGATTGTGCATTTATTTCAGACAGTTTAATAAAGTGACTGCAAAGAACAAGTATCCTCTGCCAAGGATTGATGATCTCTTTGATCAATTGAAGGATGCAAAGATATTTTCAGAGATAGATATCAGGTCAGGATACCATCAAATAAGGATTGAAGAGGAGGATATAAGAAAGACTGCCTTCAGGACAAGGTATGGCCATTATGAGTTCACAATGGTGCCATTTGGGTTGTCAAATGCACCAATTGTTTTCATGTGCTCAATGAATGGTGTTTTCCAAGAATATTTAGACAAGTTTGTCATTGTCTTTTTGGATGACATCCTTATATATTCTAAATTATAAGAAGAGAATGAACATCATTTGAGGATGGCGTTGCAAGTATTAAGGGAGCATTAGTTGTATGCCAAATTGAGCAAGTGCTCACTCTATCAGAAGAAAATTCATTATTTGGGACATATCATTTCAGAGGATGGGATGATAGTGGATCCTGAGAAGATAGAAGCCATTAGAGAATGGTCAACGCCAAAGAATGTGACATAGGTCAGATCATTCATGGGCCTTCCAGGATACTATAGGATATTTGTTGAAGGATTCTCAAAGATTGCACACCCAATCACTTTCTTACAAAAGAAGGGTGTGAAGTTTCAGTGGACATTGGATTGTGAAAAGCGTTTCCAACACTTGAAACAATTATTGAGAAGTGCTCCAATACCAAGGATTGCAGACCCAAATGAAGACTTAATTGTATGCACATATGCATGTAAAGAAGGACTTGGTGGAGTCCTCAGTCAAAATGGGTTTGTTATATGTTATGAATCAAGGAAGCTGAAGGAGCATGAAAGACACTATGCCACTGATGATTTGGAGTTGGCATCCATAGTGACTTCCTTGAGGAAATGGAGACACTACCTCATGGGGAAAATGTTTGAGCTGAGGATAGACCATAATGGTCTGAAATATTTATTTGATCAACCAACTCTAAATGCTAGGAAAAACATATGGTTAGAATTTCTAAGTGAATATGACTTTGATATAAAACATATCAAGGGGAAATAGAACAAAGTGGCTGATGCACTCAGCAGAAGAGTGCATGAATTTCATGCTACAACCATTAGCATGTACCAATCAGATTTGAAGGAAAAAATTTTATAGGCTGCAAAACTAGATTTGCAATGCAAGGAATTAGTGGAAAAATTAAAGCAAGGTAATTTGCAGCAGAAAATTGAGGATTACAAGATAAATAATGATGGAATTCTCATGTAAAGGGGCATAATTTATGTACCAAATTCCCCAAAATTGAAAAATATGATATAGGGAGAAAAGTATACTGTACCTTATATTGGGCACCCAGGTTATCAGAAAACTATTGCAGCTGTCAAGAGCCAATATTATTGGCCAAGAATGAAGAAAGATTTTGTTGATTTTATTGCCAAATGTTTAGAATGTCAAAAGGTAAAGGCTGAGCATAGGCACCCAACTGGTTTGCTACAACCATTACCCATTCCTGAGTGGAAATTGGAAGTTGTAACAATGGATTTCATCAACAAACTGCCCAAGACAAACAAGCAACATGATTCTATCATTGTAGTGGTGGATAAGCTTACTAAAGCTACCCATTTTATTCCAGTTAAGCTCACTCACAAGGAAACCAACATTACTGATATTTATATGAGAGAAATAGTTTGATTACATGGCATACCCAAGACAATTATGCCTGATAGAGATCCAAAATTTACCTCAAATTTTTGGAAAGGATTATTTAATGGATTTAGAACAAATTTGAATTTTAGTACAACTTATCATCCAGAATCAGATGAGCAAACAAAGAGGGTGAATCAAGTGATTGAAGATATGTTGAGGATGTATGTGATGGATAAACCATCGAAATGGGAAGACTACCTACACTTAGTAGAGTTTGCTTATAACAATGGGTACCAAGCATCTCTAAAGATGAGCCCATTTGAGGCACTTTGTGGAAGAAAGTGCAACACACCAGTAAGTTGGGATAACCCAACAGATAGAGTAGTGGTTGGGCCAGATTTACTCCGGGAAATGGAGGAGCAAATGATAAAAATTAAACAAAATTTAAAGGTTGCCCAAGACAGGCAGAAAAGCTATGCTGATAAGGGTAGAACTCACAGGAAATTTAAATTTGGGGACCATGTATTTTTGAAAGTGAAGGCCAATAGAAGTTCTCTGAAGTTAGGAAATTGTTCAAAGTTGACAGCTCATTATTGTGGGCCATTTGAAATCCTAGAGAGGATTGGTCCAATAGCTTATATGATTGCATTGTCTGCATCTATGTGTGTTCATAATGTATTCCATGTATGATTTCTCAAGAAATATATACCTAATGCTAATCATGTTATTGATTGGAATGTAATTCAGATGGAGCAATAAGGTGCTTTCCAAGTGCATCCGGTATGCATTCTAGACCAGAAAATCAAACAACTTCGGAATCGATCCATAGGGCTTGTAAAGGTCTAGTGGAACTGGTATGGTCTTGAGGATGCTACTTGGGAGCATGAATATGCAATGCGGGTAGAATACCTACATCTTCTTTAGGATTTTTCAAATTTTTTTGTATATGTGTACATAATGCACTGAGAACAGTGCATAAATAAGGGGAGGAGATTGTAATATCCCTAGGTCGAACACAATTGTAATGTAAATGAAAATGTACTTAAGTTGGTGAGTTGTTTGATATAATTTTTGTATACACCTTTCATGGCATAGCGCACACATGTACTGCGAAGTAAATGATGAAGTGTGCACATTCCAGGATACCACACACAACAAATTAAGTGCACACGATATTGAGGCCACAGAGCCTTTGTGTATATGTTGTGTTTTTTAGGGTGGTGAGCCAATTTTGTGATGATTAGGCCAGAGAGCCTAGATGTTAAAGGCTAGTGTGCCTATTTATGTATGTGTCTCATCATTAATATAAAATACATCACTGCGTGCATACCGACCATGATAAAAGAGTATGGGGAACTAAACTCCACTAGTTAGGGAAAGGGGGGGCTAAAAGTTAAGGAAAATGGGATAAGCTAGGGAGCTTAAGACAAAAAGGAATATTATATTAATATTTCTTAAAGTATAAAGTATGGATAATTATTTTATCCTAAGTTCTAAAGATGGGGACAAGTGGGCCAAAGTAGCTTCCAACATGACAAGTGTCAAGTTGGGGACATGCATACATATAGTTTGGATTTGGTTTATTTCCCATCATTCTTTCGATCAAGAGGATTCAGTCAATCTGACCATCATCATTCACACACCCATTGAGCTATCCTTTGTACCTTCCTATCACTGTACCTGAACCTGTATCCATAGCCATATATGTTTGTGTAGATGGTTAGCTTCAGAGCTGGACAAAAGAAGCGGGTTGTCAGGCTCGTGTAATATTGAAGAGGTGGGTTGTCAAGCCCATGAGAAATCTCTCTGGGTGAGAGAATTGTTGGGAATTGATTTCCTAAAGGTGATAAACTATAGCTACAAGGCTATGAGACTTCCTGTCCGTCCTGCTGCTGAAGCCCAGAAAGGAAGTGGGGCAGCTGAAGGACTGTTGAGCAGAGAAGGGGCACACTTCCTGGGGTGGGACATGCATGTGGGGAATGAGGGACCATAGGTTATTAGTTTGAGTTGAAACCTGTGATGAAGTATTTCCCATTTTCTATGAGCCATTAGCCTGGTTAGGAATCCCTTTACCTGGGTGGAGTTTAGTCCCATCTCGGGGGTGACCCACTACTGAGAGTGATGAGCAGTGTGGTCTAAGGATGGGAGGTTCATGGAAGGTCTACACACAATTGGTGATATTCTTACCAAGATAAATGTCCACTTGTGTGATAAATTACATGATGCATAATTATTTACGTGTTTATTTTTATGGGTTTATCCTTTGTGTGGTTTATAACTGTGTTTATATTTATGGGTATTTCTTGTATATGATGCATGTGTATGTTTACTATTATTTCAGTATGAATCTGTGCATTTACATAATGTATTTGTCTGTTTACGTGTTATATAAAGTTCTGCAAGAGTTTTGTGTGTATATGTTTTAATTGCATGCAGTTTGAAAAATTTATGTGGCATAGCTCAGTTGGATGTTGGGTATGTTACAGTATGTTAAGCAGAGAATGAAAGCATTCTCTCGTGTAGCCTGCCTCAACATGGGTGGCCGGGGATGTTACACCTTGTATCACCCAACTTTATTAATTCTTCAGGAAAATATTACAGTACAAATACTCTCAGAATACTCAATTCATCAAAATTTCTCCCACCCTTTGTACATTATGTGTTACAATATTTATAAAAACCAATGAAATTCGGTTTGAAACTGATTTACAAAAATAGAGAAAAGTAGTTCAGAAAATCAGGATCCTTGAGATATTTCAGCAGATTTATCCTTATCTTCGCCCCTTTGACCTTGGTAGTGTCTTAATCTGATTAGATGTTGTTTGGACCCATACTCCGTTGACAACTGGATGGTCATTTACTAGGACCTGGAAAATTACATTTAGTTTTACCCAATCTTACTATTTCCTTCCACTATAATTCATAAGGAATATCATAATCCATCATTTCTTTTATTAAATTTCTAAATCGATGCAAGAGGCATACGACATGACAAGCAGGCCGAATTTTATTATCTTAAATTTATTCAAAATTTCAAAATCTATGCCTAACTTTTCTACCACAGTTGCCCCCTTTAAAACTTCATCTAAGTCTTCAAACCTAGAGTCATCCATCCTCTCTTGTGTCAAGAGTGAATTGTAGGCTTCATGTTCATGTAACTTTCCCTTTCCATCCCATAATGATGAAATACCTTTGATAAATAGTTCTTCAAACAAATCCTTAAAATCCTGAACACTCTTTTCCAATTGGGCTACTTTATTCTGGACTGAATTCGAGAGGTTGTGCTTGATTATGATTCTTCTAGCCCATATTATAAAATCAGTTCTATAATTGACCCCAATTGTCTGCAAACTTGATGAAGGCATTGCATTAAGGAGATTGATAGCGTTCTAGGCCCATCTTGTTGGTCTTTTTGATAAAGTTTCATTAATAACTTTGCATCTCTATTTAGACAAAACTGCAATGTTGTCCTCATCATTAACAAACTTTAGACATGTCCCAAGTTTTGTAACCTCAACTGATATGGAGTCCTAGATGATGTGCTTGGCTCCTTGTAACAAAATGTTTTCTTTAATCCCAGAGTTTATCTTATTCACCTTTTCATGAAGGAATGCATTTTCCTTTTTAAGTTGTGATACTCTTTCATCCCTTTTCTATGCCTCTTGTTCCATTTTCTTGATATTCTCTTTCAATTATTTTATTTCCACATCCCTTAAGCTAACCTAAGACATTGCCTGGACAATGTCTTCAGTGCCCGATTTGCTTTCAATAGCAGAGGGTGTAACATAGGGTACAATAAAATACAAAGCTATGACTCTAGTTGCCATTTCTGTCTTTTCTTTTGACCATTCTAATTTTTCCTTTTCCAGTTGCAGGAATTTAGCTTGAAAATCTAGTGATTGCTTCTTGAAATCTTCCTTTTCCCATTCCAATGCTACAAGTTCTACAAGCTGTGGATGCTTTGTAGCAGGAAGTTTCAACTTTTTCTTCAGGGTGATAATCACTTTTTCTTTCTCATCTAGCAAGTCTTTCATTTCTTTGGGGCCATCAGGTTCAAGTTTCTTTATTTGAATCTGCCATGCTTTACTTATTTCTTTTTCCTTCTTGATCTGACCTTCAAGCTTGGTAGCTAGCAATGTTAATTTTGCATTTTTCAAATTTAAATTTAAATAATCTGAATATAGCAGGTCACTAGCCTGCTTGTGGAATTGAACCTTATCTGGGGCATTGATATTATCATACTTTATTTTGATCTCAGAGACCTTATCTTCTTCTGTTATGGAAATGTTGAATGTTTTCCTTTCCGTGTCTCTGACTGTGAATAATGAAGACTTTTGTTGGGAAGCTTTCTTTACCTCAGGCATTAGATTCATGATCTCACTTAGTGATTCCTTTCTTTTTCCTGCATAACATTTAAATAAACATTCCTTTTATTGGTAGGATTCCTTTGAGGCCTCAGAAAAATAGCATTTCTGGCTATGGAAGGATCCTGAACTACCTTCACTTTCCAATTGATCCACTCTAGATTCAATTACACTTGTGCCACTCTCCACCATGTCTAAACCTGTTTGTTCTTTAGGCCCTTCATCCTCCAAGTCTACATACTTCTATGTCTGTATGGTTTTCATTTTCTTTCTGGTAGTGTGTTTAGGGTCTATGTCCACTTCCTCTGAAACAATCCTCTTACTCTATGTACTAGCTTTTGGAACCTTAATTACCACCTTTGGAAAACTCTGTTGTGTTGGTGCCTTTTGTACAGAGGTTTCGACATCCACACATTCTTCAATATTTACAAAATTCTCCAGGCCTTCAATAGGCTCATGCTCTTATGGAGAATTCTTTTTCATTTTCCTCCTTCTAGATATGATCTGATGAGGATCATATTTTTTACCTGACATTTGTGCAAAAACCAAAGCTTTGAGCTTTGCCTCAACATGTGCTAGACATGTTCTGGATTTTACAATGAATGGGCCAATCACAAAAGGAAACTTTCTATTGCTTGCTCTATGATATTTGATGAAATTTTCAGTTTCAGAGATGATTTTTTGTCTTATGAACTCTAGAGAAAAAATTCTGCAGGTCAAAAAGATGGGAAACAAATAATGAAACTCATGAAATCCATATACCCATATTACTGTAGAATTTATGAAAAGGGTCTAGTCTCCTACTCTGTCTTCTGGATTCTGCAGGTGAATTCTCATTTCTTCAATAAGTCTGGGTAGTTTAACATTGAAAATCATCTAGTAGGCCTTTGACATGACTTTGTTGATAAAAATTACTAAAGTCATCATGTTTCTTTCAATAGATATTGATTCTTCTTCAGGGATCTATGCATTGTTTTTGGTGAGAAAAATATTCATCATATATGTACAATATTTGAAGTGTCTAAAAGAGTGGAAGTTCACTAGATTTTTGTGGATGGTATCAGCTAGGAACTCATCAAAATTAATTCAAACAACTTGCCCTTACTCAGATTGGAAGAATTTGAGCAGGGAACCTAACATGACCTCAACTACGAATCTATCACTATTAAGACCTAAAACCTGACTTAACAAAGAGAAGACACATTGAACCTCACTGACCATGATATCAATGCTTAAGGGAAAATACAGTCTTTGTGGGAACCGATCAAGCTTGATAATCATTCTTAAAAACATAGTTTTAATCTCTGGTTGACACTCCCTATAGAATCTAATCATTTCTTCCTCATCAAAAGGTTCAAAATTCTCAGAGAAAGACTTAGGAATTTTTAATGACTCCCTGACTGACACATCATCATTTTTACACAAGACTTTAGACCCCTTTTTATCAATTACAACTCTTTCTGACTCCGAGTATTGCTCTGCACACCATCCTATAAATTCAGAAAACTGAAAACACAATTTGGTTGCATACATAATGAGAGAAGCTTGGACAGACTCCAAAAATTGCAAACCTCCCCCTCTAACGTCAGCTAAGTTACTTCTTAATTGAGAAATAGGGGAAATAATGAATTTAGGGTCACAACCATCATTATCTCTATCGATTAGGGATTCTTCATTATTTTATGGGCTTTGTTCAGATACTTCGAGCACGATGGGATCCATGGAAGAAAGAAAAAATACCTAGTAATGGCGATTATAATGGCACTGAGAATTCTAAATTCGGTCAAAGGTGACAATTGCAAAAACTACAATAGTTCTCGCTTTGACAAAGATAAACAAAAATAAAAGTCACATCAACTTTATAATATTCAACTTTTCAAAGCGACGAGTCAACGGTTTCAATTTAAACCACTTTCTACTCCGCAATCGTCTCTGTGTTGACACGTATTTACCTTCAAAACCCGTGGTTTCCATTTTGGAACCACTTTATGGAATTAACCTCCGTGCACTTTCGAGGTCCACAATGCACACTAGTCGTTGATCTGTCTCGATTGCAATCATGACCATTGATATTTGATTTCTTTCCATCGCCACTATTTTAGAACTCCTTCTGTCCAATTTAAACTATTGTTCCATATTTAACATCCCTCTAGATGTGTTCCAAATCACTTCATGCCTCTGATAAAATTTAAAGATGATTTTTTTTTTTTAACTTATTAGGAAAATGAATATATATATATATATATCACTCTCCTACCCATAAGAGAGAATAGATATTTCTCATGGTTTACATCTTCAACAATAATTGGCTCACAAAGAATGAAATGCTTCACAAGCGAGATTTGATCCCGGGTGGGGAGGATAAAATTTATCCTCCCAAATCAACGAGCTAGACCTAATTGGATGTGTGTGTATGCATGTGTCTGGATTTAAGCCTAGTGGGGGAGGATAAGGGGGAGGATAAAATTTGTCCTCTCAAACCATTGAGCTAGACCCAATTGAATATGTGCACACACACATGCTTTAATTTCTCTGCAAATACAAAGTCGATTTAACTCCTTTGGAGATCCTCAATCACTTATTATATAACAATAAATAAAAAAATGTTACTACAATTATGACCACCATATGACCACCATAGAATTGTTGAGATGTTGAAAATTCTAGGTTTGCTCATATTGTTTCCTTTGTCCCATAACTTGGTTGTTTCTTTTAGAACTTGAGTTTGATCTCTCTTGGCATTGGGGTGTGTCATGAGTATTACAACTCTTCCATACCACTTCTTTCCCTATTTTAGATTTTCCCCATGTTCTCTAGTAAAATTACTCCCATTTTGTCACCCTTTGTATATGTTACAATTATATATTTCAAAAAAATGATAGTTAGAGATATTTCATTTAAAGGATAGGTTGGTTTTCAATTTGAAGTTTTGATTCCTTGTTTATCTGGCCAAGTCTTTGAACTTTTGCTAGGTAGTAATTGTTGTTTACAATAAATTTATCAAATTTAATAAGAAATATGGATCTCATCTTGTGTTAGCAATGATTTGTCGGTTAATTAATATTTCTACCATTGGGATTCAAGTCTTTCCAAAGATATTTTTGTGTTCGTGCTAATGTTAATGAAAACAATTGGGGTCACATCCAAGTCCATGAGATTTTGTAGATACCCAAGTGAATATGGAATGGAAGCTTCTAAGGAATTGTTAGATATATTTAATGATTCAAGTTCAGTGCATCTTTCAAGTGTTGGTGGAATGACACCGGTTAATAGATTGGTATAAATTTCTATAGCCAAAGCATTTTCAATTTTCTCTTTCTCTAGAGGTAAGGGTGGAATAATTTCCTTTGGTGCTAAAGCAATACTCTACAACAAAATAATAAATATTACAATAAATATCACATGAGAGTAATAAATATCATAGGACTGTATAGAGGTCTTTGGTGTAACACACCCAACCCCCTATCCACTTTTAGTCTGGTGTGATGTTTGATTTTCATGTTCTTGGAACTCAGGATGTGTATTTAGGTTCATTGGTGCCTATGATTTGTAATTTATACTTGAAAGTGGTATCTATATCTCATTCATTTCAAATACTCTATTGCATAATTATGGTTATGCTTATACTATGATATCCAGGGGATTACTTATACACAACCACACAAAACCAAGTTGAAGTATTAGATTAGCTATGTGAATCATATGATATGATGAACTAAAGGGAATCGTATATGCTACATACTTGGGTGTGGTTCATTAGATATAATGAATGACCCCATAGTGGCCCACAAATGATGGTAATGTAAAAATAAATAAATAAAAGGAACCTTAAGAAGTCATACAAAGAAGAAAAAAGACAAGACATACCCGATATTTCATATTCTAATGTGTAGAATTGCATTGATACAACATATAGAGCATATGCAAATGCGCGAACTACATACTATAGTAAATACAAACATAATTATATTTAGTTTTTAGTAAAAACCAAAAAATACTTTTAAGACATGTTAATAAATCTTAATAGAAAATAAAACTGACAAGATTGCAAATAGTAAACACCATTGATATTCTTTTTTGTAAAATCCGTATGAGAGGAGATTAAATAGTGAGACACACACACACACACACACACACGCACACACACACACACACACACACACACACACACACACACATCTCAGATGCAACGACCTGAATAAGCTCCTCTTGGTTTCGAGAATAATTTATTGGAGCCATCTGATCTTGGAGCAAACCTCCCTCAATCTGAAGGAGCAACAACAAAGTCAACATTGACTATGTTGTTGCCTCGTTGGATCGAGAGAGGTTTTCTCCAAGAATGAACGACACCAATAATTTTTTCTCTACTGAATAGGGCCAACCACATGAAGGTGGAATATCCTATGGGCCTTCCCCCCCCTCACATCACTCTCAATTCCCCAATACCCAATTTATATTCTACTAAAAAATATGCATTAAAAATATTCAAAATTGATAAAACTTGATTGTAAATATGTAAATGAGGTTTATCATTCAAAGGCATATGTCATAATTGTTTTTTTTTATAAATGAGATTTATCATTCAAAATGTGTTTTTTTTTTTTTTTAACAAAAATGGTTAATGGAGCTTATATTTGATAAACAGTGGCGAGCCACTGGTTCAGTTACAAAGGGTCTTGTTCTACAAGACTAGGCTAGTCTGCCTTTCATAACTTTTACAAGATACAATCTGCTGGAAATACTACAATTAAAAAGAGCTTAACAACACACTTAAATGCCTTGCGTGACTAATACAAAATGCCAATACGCAAAGTTTAATTCAAATTGGAGCTTCTTTCTGATTACTCCGGGCCTTTCTTCTTGGACCGGTCTCTTTCTAGCTTCCATTCCTTATTCATTTGTTCCATCTGCTGCTCCAGGCTGCTAACGCTCTCTTCAATTTCTTGCTGCGGGTATTTTAGCTCCTTCTTCAACTTCCCCAATTCCTCACACAGTCTTGATCTGGTGTGTATTATGTCAAGCTCAAGAACTTCCATTCTCCTTCCTTCCTCGCTGTCTAAATTCTGGAGAAAGTCATCTAGGTTGTTCAGCATGCTCCGGAGCTTCTGGACGTTTTATTCTAGTGTCGGTATTCTTTCCTCCACTGCTGGATTATTACCCGAGCTTGAAGCCATTTGGACAATCTCTGTTGGGTTGCTTCTGCTAATTCGAGTCTCCCTGCATCTTCTCTCTTTTCCCTTTCTTAGCCTCCTTCCTGAATGCCGCTTCTCTTTCTCTGTTCTTTCCCTTCACTTCTGCGTGAGATAAGTAGCATTTCCTATGAATCCTTGCTCCACACAAATCGAAATATTGAGGTATGGGCTGAAGCCTGCAATTCAATGACCAAATGATGTCCTCCTCCTTCAACTCTGAAGCCCGTGCGTACTGGCTGATGTGTAGCTGTCCTTTCTCCTACGCTATCATCTTTTCCAATTGACCACTTGCAGAGTTATTTCATTTTGAAAGATTATGGGATTTCCCAGTTGACCATAATTCCATTGAGGAGCAAACTCCCTTTTTCCAGACTTGCCCCCAAGTTGGCCTCTTCATCATCTTGAGAATTATTCCCACGAAGGACGTGGAAAAACTGAATAGAATGAAACTGCCCCAAAAGTAACTTGATTTTGTCTAGAGAGTGTTGGAGTTGGGTGTTTGTCATTTTGGTGCATTGAATTAATGCTTGGATTATAATTCTAGAGTCCCCTTGCACCACTAGTTCTCGGATATTGAGGATTAAGGATTGGTTGAGCCCCTGCCAGAGGGAAAGGGCTTCTGCCCTATTATTGGATTCAACTCTAATTCCCCAGGCAAACTGAAGGATGGTAGTTCCTGTTGGGATTATTATAATACCTCCTCCACTTGCCGCCCCCGGGTTCCCCTTTGAGGCTCCATCAAATGAGAGTAAATTGGAGTTCTTAGAAATTTTCCACTCCTCCAGTTCTTGTTTCCCCATCCTGAGATCCCAAATACGAGTGGGAGAGATTAATGGATGCTGAGTCGATGGGTTTTGGATGCCAAGGTGCCTCAACCAATCTTCTTCATCCATTTCTAGAGGTTTCATATTTGATGCCTTAACAAAGTGAGGGGCATTCTAGCTGAAGAGAGCCTTAATCCTTGTGGCTACCTGAGTCGGGGTCCTCTTTGCCTCTCTAAAAATTCGTTTGTTTCTTTCAATCCAGATCTTCCAGAGGATAAATTTTGAAATCGATCTCCATAGAGCTAACAAATGGCCTTGACCAGTTGTCTGGAATGGATAGAGGGATTGCCAGTTCGAAAGCAACAAGTGAGTTTCCTGCAGGATAGAAGGCGCTAGATCTACAAGACCCAGGGTAGCCTGCCAGACCTCCCTGGCGTATGGGCATCCCAACAACAGATGGTCCATCATCTCCTCTTCCTGGCAGCAAAGTGGGTATCTAGAGGGCCCTTCCCACCCTTCTTCTTAGGTTTTCTCCTGATATAACTCTCCTATGTACCATTGTCCAGATAAACATTTCTATCTTCGAAATAGACTTCGGTGTCCAAACAAATTTCCAGATTATAGGGTTTGGAGGAACATGGGGGATTGAAGTGATGTGGAAATACCCTACTTCTGTAGTATATGGCCTAGCATGCTGGCCCCAACCTCTCCGGTCTTTTTTATTTTTCTGTAAAGGGGATTTCCCTTGCAACATTCTCTTTAGGGTTGACCATTCTTCTTCTAGTTCTTGGGGGAGGCTTGTGATTTTCCAACTTGACCAGGAGTGATTCTCATCATTTCCCCAATAGGAAATGTCCCACATGCTATAAAGATTTTGTGCTTGCATCCAGTTCCCGAGTCGCCTTAGATTTTGCTGCGCTGAGAGCGGTGATTCTCCCAAGAATGAGTCATCCCAAAATGTTGATATCTTTCCCATTTCCTAGAATCCAAGTGATTTGGGTGAGAAAATGCTGCATTGCTTTCTGGCAAAGGGTGAAGATAGGGGAACCTTTCCCCACTTTTGTTAGCTTTTCTAGGCCTTTTTTGCTTGGCCCGCAAAAATATTTTTTCGATAGGGATCTTTTGATCCAAGTGGGTTTCCCTGTGATTGTGTTCCATAATATCTTTGCCCCCAATGCTAAGTTTTGAGTTTGGAGGTCTTTGAACTGGAGGCCGCCTTCTAGATAAGGCATGGAGATTTCCCCCCAGCTTATAATATGCAGTTTCCTTCCCATTTGCTTCCCTCCCTCCCACAGAAATCGCCTGATCATCACTTCTATCTTCTGGATAACTGTACTAGGGGCCAGCAGGAGAGAGCTTTGGTAGATTGGGAAGCTAGCCAACACTGCTTTGATAAGAACCACTTTGCCTGCTAAATTCAGCCAATTAGCTCCCCAGGAGTTAATTCTGTTTTTGATCCTTTCTATCAACTGATTCCAGTGCGAGGCTCTAGGGGTGGATTTAAAGATAGGGACTCCCAAATACTTGAATTCATCCCAATTTGTGCAGCCTTCCATTACCAGAATTCTTGAGATTTCGAGCATTTCCCTTGGGGTGATATTCCATCCATATATTTTACTTTTGTTCACACTGATCAAACTGCCTGATATCTCTGTGTAGGTATCTAACTCCTTTTTGAATTTCTTGGCTATCATTGAACTCACACCTCCAAGGAGCAACGTATCGTCTACAAATTGGGCATGGTTGATATCCTTTACTCCGTTTGCAATACGAAGTCCGGAAAGGTTGTGATGCGTTTGACCATCGTCTAGATGATAGCTTAGTATAGAAGCTTGGATGGCATAGAGAAGGGGGGAGAGAGGGCACCCTTGTCTAAGGCCTCTGGAGGCTTGGAAGAATTTAGTGGCTCTTCCATTAACTAGAGGGGCTATCCAGGGAGAGGCGATGCAAGCTTTGATCCAATTTATGAAAGGAGATGCAAAGCCTAACTTCCCCATTACAAGAAACAAAAAATTGTGTCTTACCCTGTCAAATGCATTTGCTAAGTCGAGCATGACTATCATACCTTTATCCTTCCGTCGGATACTCGAGTGCAGAGCCTCTTGAACCAAGATGATGTTGTCCATTATATGCCTTCCTTTAATAAAACCACCTTGATTTTCCGGGATGATTGCAGGGAGAGTATTATTCTATTAGCTATAATTTTGGTGAGTATTTTTTAACTGGTATTGCAAAGGGAGATTGGACGGAACCTGTCAAACCTAGACTCTCCTCTTTCTTTCGGGATCAACGCTAAGAAGGAAGAGTTTGTTCCTCCTCCAATTCTGATGTAGGATTGGGATTTCTTGATGAGCTTGGTGAGGTCAGACTTGATGATGTCCCAGCTGTTATGAAAGAATCTAGCCGTGAAGCCGTCTGGGCTGGGGATTTGTCCGGATGCAACTAATCTAAGGCCTCTTTAATTTCTTACTGATCCACTTCTTTGGTTAAATTGTTGTTGACGTCTTCATGAACAAAATTCTGAAGCAGGGTCAAAGGATAAGAATTGGGGTTGATGGCCGCATCCCGAGTTTCTGTGTAGAGGGATTCGAAAGTTTGCACAGCTGCCGATTTGATGCCTTCAATATCTATTATGGTCTGGCCCTGATTGTGGATTTCAGTTACCTTTTTGAACTGCTTCCGGGCCTCCGCTTTCTTGTGGAAGAACTTGGTATTCTTATCCCCTTCTTCTAGTCAGAGACACCTAGACTTTTGTTGCCAGTACTTTTCTTCTTCTCTGCAAGCTTGGTGCCAATTTTTTTGTAGCTTTGCCTCTTGCTGCAAGCTTTCTTGGGTGGTTTCCGAGTCTTCCATTTCGATCTGATGGATTTCTAGCTACCTTTTCACTTCTTGACGATCATCTGTTGGACTAGAGAGGGTTTTGGCCCATAGCTTTAATGCCACTTTTAGTCTTCTGAGCTTTTCTTCCCAAACAAAAAAGGGGGAACCTTTCACTGTTCCATTCTAGATTCTGGTGACCAAGGCTGGGTAGCTTGCCTCCTAGATCCATTTTGGATTGAATCGGAAGGGGATCGGGCCTAGGTTCATTTCAAAGGACAAATCCAGGGTGATTGGCTTGTGATCAGACACACTGTGTAGGAGAATGGCAGATGAAAGATTGAGTCCCAAAATCAAGAAAGAGATTTGGGCTAGGAATCTGTCTAGTCTCGCTACAATATGCCCTGGGCCCACCCTTTTATTGGTCCAAGTGTATTTCCCTTTAGCTATATTTATATCCTCCAATTCCCAGGAAGACATTAAATCCTCTACCCATTCCATTTCTGGGTCTCGAACGATTAAGGCTCCTTTTTTCTCTGACGCTGCAAGGGTTAGATTAAGATCCCCCCCAAGGATGATGTTTTCCAAATCATTTTGCTGCAGGAATTCCCTTAAGGTTTCCCAATAGATTTTCTTAATTTCTAGAAGAGCAGGCACATAGAGGTTGAATAGGATTACCTGAATACCGGTTCCCAGATGGAGAAGGCTGGTGAAGATCCAGTGTTTGCATGTTTCGTGCTTGACAAGGTCAAACTTATTTGAATTCCAGAGTGTGCCCAGTCCGCTCGAGGTGCTTCTTGCGCTTTCAACAATTCCATTGTTGGTGTTCCATCTAGATTTTGCTTTTCTAATGAATTCTTGTCCTTCCATCTTGGTTTCTTGGATTAGCAGAATCTCAGCATTGGAAGTTTTGATGATGTCTTTTAGTGCTTCTTCCTTTGTCTTACTGCTGAAACCCCTGTAATTCCAAGAGGCTAGTTTCATTGATTACCTGAGGGGGAGTTGAGGCCTCCTTGGGGGGCCCTGGATTTTTTCCTGGTTTGTCTGACACTGATCAGTTGTTTAATAGTTGGTTGTGATCCATTCAGGACATCTTTGTAGGTCTCCTTTTCTCTTTCCACTTTTTTTGTTTTCCTGCCTCTGCTTGGTTTTTTTGGAGTGATGTCGGTGTTGCTATCTTCCTCAGTGATACTGTTTGAAAACACCTCGCCTTCCTCCACCTCTGGATCTTTACTAAGTTCTTTTTCTTTTGGTCCTTGTTCCTTCACCCTCTCTTGCAATGAAATTTCTATCGGTTCTGAGGTAAGGTTTCGTTGTTCCGGATCCACTTCGGGGTTTGGCTGTGGCTCTTTCTCTGATGCATCCCTTTCCTTCTCTAAATCAGTCCCCATACCACTATTTTGTGTTTCTACATTAATTCCTAGCTCCGTTGGGTGTGCCTGGACCGTCTTTTCAGGTCTTGTGTCCTTTACCTTTGCGGAGGGTCTCCCTCTTCTTGCCTGTTTCCAACCTTCACTTGTTTCTTTGTCCTTGTTAAGATATTTTGGGCAGTTCCTTTGAATGTGACCATATTCGTGACATCCCCTACATTTGAATGACAACTGCTCATAGTCAAGTTTTTGGTAGTGCTGCCAATATCCTACCTTTAACTTGATCACCTCTGGGAGGTCAACCTCGAGGTTTACTTCCACACAAATGCGGGCACATGAATATTGATCCTTTGGATCTTCTCTATCGATGTAGTGTCTGAGTCCGTTACTGATTGCTTGGAGCGAGGAGGTGTTCTAGCAGTGTATTGGCAAATTTGGGAGTCTGACCCACACCAATACTTCCTTGGGGACTTCCGAGTCCAGATCAAAGCTGAGGTTCCAGTGGTTCAGATAGAGCCCTTGGGTTCCCATGAAATAGGGCCCATTTCTGAAGATCAAGTCACGATTTTCTTCTGAGATGAATTCAAAGATGTAATAACCTCTTCCCACCGCATAACAAGTTACACTATTTTGTATTAAAGGTCGCCAGTTCCTTTGAATCCAGTTATCTGTGGTCTTGACAGAGGGCCAAAGTCCCATGAACTGGCCAACCAGCCCATGCTCTGACAGGGACACTGCTACTTGCATGGGATTTTTCAAGGGTAGGTCGATTTCAGGGATCGACTCCAGACGTTTGACAAAACTGGGCAGAGCAATGGAGGGGGGATTCTTTCCATGGGAGATCAAAAGCTTACTGAAAGTCATGCTGGGAGAGGGAGGGGCTCGGGGCTCCCCACCTCCAATGGTAGCCATGGACTTCCCTAGGCGACCACAACTTTGAATCCATGAATAAGGAAACTCGGGTTTCTCTTAGCTCTACTTAGTAGATTTCATCATGTTGCATATTGTAGGATATGCTGGATACATGTGCTTATTGTATTGAAAATATTTATCATTCAAAATATGTTACAAACATACTAGCTATATAATGTACATCTATCTTTCTTATAAAATTATTATACATCGTCAATTTATTTTAGTTTTCTTTTGTGTTTTTTAGTTCTTAAGTAATTCATCCATGTCCATGTCTTTGTTCACTAGGTTCTCTTCAACAAACGATGTTGCTTCAGTCCTTTCACGCCGAGCATGCCTGGTCTCGTCCCACGACGTGGAGGATGTTGTGAGGGGCCATCAACTACACAAACAAAAAATATTAAATTTATATGGCCAATTTTTAAATATCATTGAAGTAGTTCATTAATATTAAAAAAAAACTCTGCAATGTAATTATTTACCTATTGGTCCACTAGTCGACATCGTTGGAATGACTGCTCTGTTTTCCTAATCATCTTCAGGTCAAGGAGGCTCAACTACGAAACTCTCCCATTGAAACGATAAAATTTATAAGGACAAAACCATAAATGTATAAGTAATAAAAAATAGAAGTACAAAATTATCAAGTAAATGATTAATATACAACCATTTTACCATCGTGGGCCTCAGTCACAGGAACATATTGGGGCTGCACCCCACTGGGATGGGGCTATTGGGGAAGAACCATGAACTTCTGGCCACACTGCACTATCAAATATTTGTTGTCCAGTGCTAATGGTTGCATCAATATTTATACTCCCTCGATTAAAACAAAGTAAGACATTAAAGTTATGGACGACTTCAAACATTTATGTATTTTATAAGTAATGAAAGGTTAATGTAAATTGATTTTTATTTACCTTATCCCGCAAACTGGATCTTGGGTTCTTCCCCATGCTTTTCCTATGATCAACCACGACTTTATAGCTGTACTTGTGACCAAGTTGGAGGTCTTCCTCTGTGGTTTCAGTTCCGAAGTTGTCGCCCTGCATTGCATAAGAGCATTTTTTTTAATGTTTTTGGTTGCAATAAACTGGAAGTTGTAAGGTGATACAAACAATATTCTTAATATGTTTGGGTACTTACGATTCGTGACTGTAACCTCGAGTAGCCGCCTTGTCCTAGCTTGTGTTGGCCATGTTTGGAAATAATTTATTTGGTTTCCTTCGAAGTGTCAGGCAACCTATCATCAAAATTTTCAAGTATGTTATATACCACACTTTTATTTAGATATAAATAAAATTAAAGGTATTGAAATGAAAATATTGTAATTTACCTTGGGGTACTTGTTATTCTTTCTCCCAATTTTTTCAATATATTTTCTTTTGCATCATCAATGATCGCCTTCCACTCCCTCTCTAGAATTGAGGGAGGATGCTCATACCTAGGGTTCCCAACCAAGATTCATATATAAACATCCTGCATATATTTTAAATATTCTCTTGCTGTAGAGGTGATCGTTTTTTTATTGAATGTGTCTACTCCAAAGAGGCCTTCGAGATAATCCATAAGTTATTTCTTGAGGTTGGAATTCTGGAAATTCCACCTCATGCGTAAGGTTGCCCCAAAAATCAACAAGGCCTTGCTCTCCAGGTGCCTATAAAAATGGTCATTTCCTACACACAAAAAGATATGGTCATTAATTTAAAAATAATAATCTAGATGATTTGTGTATGAGATGGACAACATGAAACAATTAAAATATGAAAAAATACCTGGTAGTCTTATTTGTTTTAATGGAAGTTTATTATTTTCGACCAAAAATGTGCATGAAAGGGTCCACCTGCTGGTCACATGTCTAGGTCCAGGAAATGAAACCATGTCAACCACATCATCAACCTCATCTCTGTCACCACCTCTAGAGCCTAACCGTTGTGTGGATGCTTGGCAGTGTGTGTCATGGCTCATATCTAAATTAGGGCTCATATCTAAATTAGGTGTGGAAGATGGAGAAGTAAACAGTACTCTAGCAGATGTATGACAACCCACGTCAGGACCCTGTGGTGTCTCTACAACTCCACTACTACCAACACCGGGATGAACAGGCTCCAAAAATCTATTTATAAAAAAGAAAATGTTTTTTTTAGTGAGATAATGTAAAAGTTAAAAAACAAAGTTTCATAATTGAACATATGAGTACATTAAAAAAAACACTTTAAATTATGGTTACTACCTTATATGTGTTAAGATGTGACATAAGGACATTGATCCTTTCTAGGATGCCAGGAGTTTGATCTGGACAGTCTAACAAGCTATCAAGTTCCTTGTTCTCTTTAATGATCTTTCTTTTTATTAATACCATCAGATCAGGAGATGAATAAACATGGGCTACCAACTACATATAATTTCAACATTAAAATCAATGTTATTTGAGTTATATAAACAAATGAAATAACTGATCGCCACACAAATAAAATTATATAAATAAATAATAAAATTCACATAAAATGAAAGTCAAATTTTATAATCAATTACATGTTCTACGACTGACCCTTTTCCACGATCATCTTGCCACATTATAATATAATATAATTAGAACCCCCAAATAGTGAATAGTCCATTCTCAACCTAGTTCCAAATTTTCAACTTTTTTTCTATATTCAAAGTTCTAAATAATTTTTTTATATCTTTAGTTTTGGATGCACAATAAGAGGGTGCAATTACCTAAATTAGTAGGGGCACTCATGCATGTGGATTCCCAACTTAGTGAAGGTTATGAATCTCTAGGTGGGTTCACAATTAATCAATGTATAGAGGGAGAGCCCAACTTGATGAAGTCAAAAGGGGTACCAAGTGGCAAATTTGACTCTTTCCAACCATGAAATAAGGATAAAGTAAAAATTAGATGAGGAGAACCCCATGTAAAAGGGGTTATAATAATTTCTTAGCACACATGATTGAGGAATTCCCTAGCTAAGGAGAGGACACGTGACAACTAAACCATAAGAACATGGTTTAAAGTTCATCTTGGAAGGAACACTCCACCTTATAAGGCAATATAAAGTGATTGTATGACATGATCAAGGATTATGTATGCAAACAAAGAGGATTGCTCCACTATCTCAAGGTTTGAATTCTTATTTTAAGGAAGGAACATGTTAGAAGAGCATGGTTTGAGGAAGCACTTCAAAGGAGAAGGACGTGTGGCAACAAAGACTTTGTCAAACCCTACTTTGAACATCTTTCCACCTTTATTGAGGAGTGCCCAACCTTGAAGGGGTTTTCTTGGAGTTAATTGTGGATCTTGAAGAAGTTTAATAATATTTTATTTTATTATGATACATTGCACATATACTCCTCTTTATTTCTATTTTACATATAATTTTTTATTTCTATGATTGTTTTCCTTAATCATTCCAATGACTAGGCAAGTGCCCTTGGTATTTGTCTTAATCCATAGTTAAGGGAAATCCTTGAAGAGGTTATTCCTTCTTATTATGTGATCATGATCCCAAAAGGAAGAAATAAGAATGTTCCTCTTCATTTGAGCCAACCCCTCTCCCCTTGAATCATTCGACTCCCTTATAGGCTTCAATAGCCTCACAATTGTGAAATTAATAAAGGTGCAACTCTATGTTTATCTCAATAAACATCGAGGGAATGACTATATTAAATATCTAAGAGTAATCCCCATCAACAAATCTTATATGCACAGAGGATCTTGAATCCAAAGACACTGATATGACCTCCTCATCCCTATGTTTCATTTTCCTTCCCACTGATATGATTTCTCTCTACCACTATTGTCTTCCTTCTCCCATAAGAAAATTAGGTTGGTGTGATCCATGTTTTTAAAAGTTGGATTTCAATGAAAAAAAATCATGTTGGGAAGGAAGGCATGATGACCTTCTTCAGATTGATCAAAATGGAATGCTTAAGGGGGTTGAGATTCTTGGTGAAGTAGATCATTTCGAAATGAATTAACATGACGGAAGAATTCTCACTGTGCCTAGACATTATGCATGCTAAAAACCACCCTCCCAAACACATGTGAGAAAATATCATCAACTCGATTAATTGGATTTACTTACAATGTGAAGGTTTTCCAAATCAATTTGGATAATAATGAAAAGTGAATGATGGTAACATCCACTCACCATTCTCAAGTGTGTTCACAGTGTTCCCTCTAGCTCAGTCTCCTCCGCCCTCTGTGACTTCTGTCTCCTTCGATGCCGTGCCCTAGATCTCCTTCTCTGACGTTCCCTCACACAAATCTCAAGGTTTGGGAAGCTACTCACGGTGTGCTCTCCTTGGCTCTCCTTGTATCTCCTCTTCTACTCTCCTCATATGATCTCCTTGTGTGGTATCCTCGTGGTTTTCTCTCCTCACGTACGCATAGGTTTGAAATGTATTTTTTTGGTTTGGATTATTATATATAATTAATATATATTATAATTATATATATTTAATAATTAATATGTATATTTAATATATAATATATAATATATTATATGATAGGGGTTAATGTGTTAATAATCACCTAACCTAAATCTTGAATATACACCCCCTAACCTTCTAAATAATCGACCCATAACCCATAACCCTTCTAAAGATGTAGTGTGATTTATTCCCATTGCTCTGCATGTCAAAGTGAAGAAATTCAACCAAGCGCGGGTAAACGACGGGAGTAACTATCACTCTCTTAAGGTAGCCATATGCCTCATCATCTAATTAGTGACGCGCATGAATGGATCATTGACGATATTACCCACTGTCCCTAGGTACTATATTCTAGAGAAACCACATCCAAGGGAATGGGATTGACATAATTAGCGGGGAAAGAAGACCCTGTTGAGCTTGAATCTAGTCCTAACCCATTCATAATTTGGGAAAATTAGGGCATAGTTTGGGAAAATTAGACCATAACATTTGTCTTTGGGAGTCAAATTGATGATGGAAAAAAGTGGGTGTGTGAGTCAAATTTGAGTCTAGAAACCCTCCCATATCGTTAAGGAATGCGAATAATATATCTACGATCATGATGGTATAAAAATGAATGAGTTTATCTTGATTTCAAGAATAATTTATCCTCTATGCAACAAGGACAACCACGTGAAGGTGGAAGCTCATATGGACCCTCATCTCCCCCTCACATCACTCTCAATTCCCCAATACCCAATCTATAAAATATAAAATAATTGAAAACAACCTAGTAAGATTCATGCATATAAACTACAAAAACAAAAATTACTGAAGGTAAATGAAAGTATGTGTTTGTAAATGATATTTTTAGTTTACCACATACTTTAGTATATTGGCGACTATTTTTAGGTTTAACATAATAATTAAATAACATGTAACATAGGATATAAAAACGTCACATAACACTTCAAAACATGTAATTAACCCATGACATAAGTAAATTATTTTAAGAGAATAGTTCATACAAATTAAAATATATAGTAACGTACCTGATCCAACTCAACATCTGTATAATCATCCTTATTTTGTATCTTCTTCTTCATATAAATCGACATCTGCATCATCAACTGGTTCAGAAATGGTGTTGAAAGGATTGACGATATCATGATCGTCATCAATTGTTGGAGTTACTTCACACACACCTAGGATTTCTTTTTCCTAAGGTTTTTCCTTGTTTATTAGTCATTATTCAGTCTCCAATATTTTAGGAAGAATATTCCTCTTGGGAGAATATTCTCTTCAGTTTTTGCTTCATTTTGATCAGTTGAGTGGAGTTTAGATGCTACATTGGGATTATCACCATGCAACATTGATATCATCACCGACTAATGCACATTGTCCTTGGGATCATCACCACACTAGCGCACTACTCATGATTCCTTGATCTCCTCCTCACTTCACTTTGTTTCAGTCAATTAACTGAAGACTGATAGACTAGTTAACTCAAACTAGGTGGCATTTCACTCCTGTAACTGCCTGAGAGACTAGACTAGATGACAGTTTACTCCTGTAACTGCTAGTGTGTGTCCAGATCACTCTAGACCACCACTATGGTGCATTAGGTACTCATGCATCCTATATCTATTGTAAATTATTCACACGAGGTTGAACAGATAGAGCCAGAAGAGAAGCCATTAGAAGATCAAGCCTCTTATTATGAAGAGTCTTCTACAAAAGTATTTGCAAAAATTAGTATTCCATTAATTGAAGATGATGTCTACTCCATTTCATTTTTTTATTTTTTATTTTTTTCTGAATTTCATGTGGAAGATATATGGCATGCATCTCAGGGGTCACATGTAGACACTTTTCCATGCGCACTGCATGCATCTCAGGAAGCAAAAAGGGAGTTGTGCACATACGAATCAATTCTGATATTTTCTAATCAAAATTTGCAGAAACAAATTGGATATTTTAATTCCTTTCGGGAAAATATCCAATTTCAAAAAACAATTCGTCCAAAATGGAGTCCGAGAAGTGAAGTTATGATCATTTTAAAATCAACAAATTTTTCAGTGTTTTTCCAGAAACGACCACACGATTTTCAAAATTCCATCCAAACTTTGTTTGGATCTTATTAATTACAAGAAGAGAAAGTGAATATGTGTGGACATCTCAATGATGCATCTACTTCATCATATCCATGTAGACATCTACATCTTCAACAAAATCTTCAATGAGCACAAACTTGCACAGTTGTAAGGTCTTCTTGGAGTGAAGGACATGATTGCTTAGCGACTGCTTTTTGTTCCTTCTCATTTTATTTTTATTTTTATGCATTGTGATTT
>JZKD02S1852920.1:56459-71537 GCA_000966675.3 Picea glauca
ATTAGTAGCATGAGTACTTTGTCCATTGAAAGGACAAGCTTGATGAAGAATACAATTGGGAGAGACATGAGTCATTGTGGCAATACAAAAACAAGATCCATGAGTATGATAGGAAAAACTACGAAGCTTGTGTGAAACATAGCTGTCGAGATGAAAACAAGTCTAGTGAGAAGGATGTAAATCCTTTGACACCCAAGTGAGTGTGTGATCTTCCTTGACAAGCTCTGAGACAAGTTCAGTCTATGAAGTGGTTAGAGCATGTACATTTGGGAAAGTTATCATCTTATAAAGGCATGAGTTGAAGGATTGCACCTTTAATTACAACAAATGCTAAGTGACTTAGACAAGTTGGAGTGTTATATCCCTAAAAGTCTCTACTCATGCATACATGACATTGGCCCTCTTACTCGCATAATTTTCCAAATCAATGTTGAGAAGATCTACTTAAAAAACCATTTTTAGAGCATGTGCGCGCCCTGCACCACTACAAATCGCGTACATATGCTTGTTGCATGCTATACATCCCACATACATACGCTTGATGCACAATACACAACTTGCGTATACCTCCAAAAGTTGCAACAATTAAAAAGTTGTAAGGAATTCAGTGGAATTCACAGGCTATTAGAGGTTTCCCAACCAATTCACCTTATATAGCTCGTCCCCCAACCGAATAACCATCCTTTTGTCATATAAAATGAGGTGTTGGGATCTCATTTCAAAACTTATCATAAGAACAATGAAACTCTGCCCAATTTCACTTCCCTTCCTTGCCCAAGCATTTGCTACCTTTTGTGAGTTACTGCCTCAACATTCCCTCTTCAGCCTCTTTTCTTCCATTCAATCCATTCCCTTCCATTGAGGTGATTAGTAGATTGAGAGAAGAGGCATATTGAAGGTTCACTTGGAGAACTGTAAAGAGGAGCCCGGACCAGGTTCATGGAATGGTGGTCGACAAACATTGCAAGTTTTAGTCTTTGTTTAATGAATAAAATAATCTCTTTTCCTTGTCCCAAATGATGATGTTTTGTGTCTTTTCTTTGATTTATACATAAAATTTGATATCTAACCCTAATTTATGAATATAAATAGCATGCTTGTAGCCTTTGTTTTCCTTGTTTTGGATGCAGGTCATCTTTGGGAGGAAACTTGAAGTCTTTGGAACTATAGATCTTTAGGAGATCATCACCAGACTTTGGGATAAAAGGTACAGCTACCAATCTTATCTTCTACTGCTTTCTGTTCATTTATTTTGGTATGTTTCAGATAGAGTAGAAACTAGATTGACTTTTAGACGGTCATTTGCTCTATCTATATCTTAAACCCTGGTATAGTTATAGGGGGATTTTCCCGCTAGCAGAACTTGCAACCATACTGGGTATCTCTCTAGGGTTTTTAGGGAGGTTTTAGGGTTGTTGATTGGTTTTTTGTTTTCCTTTCGAGTTTCAGTCAAGTTTACTGAGTCTTTTAAGGGTTTCTGGTCACTTGCAAGGTGCATACTAGCTTCCCCTGCCTTGTAAGTCTACCTTGTATTTTTATTTTTGAAAAGTCTTAGAGGTGTACACACCATGTTTACGGTCAGCCCACGTACAAACGCGTTCTAAACAATAGAAAACCCGTGTACATACGCAGGCTACTGATGCAACAACCCGTGTCTCTATTTCATGAAAACATTTTTTAATCAAGAGAGAGTTTGTCTCTTTCCTGATAGAAGTTCAGACTTCACAGGACTTTCTTGAATCGGTCAGAGTCTCTTCCTGTGGCCATAGCTTGGGTTTAAGTTTTGGTTTACTTGTTCCTTAGTCTTCTTGTGTTTTCCCCAAAAGGTTTAGAGCGAGTTGTCAATTTTTGGATCTGCCTTTTGATTTCTTGATTGAATCCATGTGATCCACAGTGGGCTTAGGGTCTTTATCCGTCTTCTTTCAATTTTCTCTTTGTCCTTGTTTCTTGCTTTGAAAAAACAAAGTAAAGTTTTTACTTCAGTTTTTTCTTGTTAAAGCAGTTAGAAAAATAAAAAAAATATTTAATTCTCTTACATTTAGTTTGGTAAAGTAGTCAAAGTTGTTATTTGCAAAAGAAATAAAGGGCCTTCATTTCAAATTTCTTATCGATTTCCTGAAATATAAGTAGTTTGCAGTCAAACGAAAGCAAGTTTTATGCTTTCTTCATTTACAAGATCTTGAAATATCAATTAGAAAAATTGAATTTACAAAGAGTTGTTTACAAGAATTGCTTTAATTTTGAAGTATATTTTTCTTTCAAATGCTTTAAAGTTCTCTTCCTTATTCGTCTCTTCATAAAACCATCAGTTTCACTACCGTACCCTTTGCGTAAATCAAGCCTTAAAATTAACGCTTAATATAAAATACATTAGACTTTATGTTTGTAGGGTTCACCAACTAGTTTAGGGTTTTAGGGCCTTGAATTAAGTGTGAAGAGGAAACTCTTCAAGGCCAATTTAAAAAAAAAAATGGAGTTTGAGATAGGGAGTGCTTTAAGTACAGTGTCGTAAGAGTTAGTCGGGACCCCCGTCTAACACAGGGGATAAACAAGAGGTCGCGTGAGGAAAGGAAAAGGAGATAACCCTTCAAAGATGGACTAAACATACTGGGGATTGTATATTGATGGTCTTTCTAGTGAACAATATCGATCACATTTTCCTAGAGAGATTCATGGACCTAGAATCCATTCGAGATCCTCAGTTGTCTTTCAAACAAATTTATTTCAATACCCTTGAAGGGATTCATACGTGTTATCCTACTCATTACGATATTCCCAACTGTCAACTGTACCTTCCTGATAACTGACTGCGAGATGGAAACCTAGTTGCTCATAATTTATGGAATTACACAGGTGACTTCAAGGGTATACTGCGATACCTAGGGTGGACATCGGATCGCGCTTCACAGAGTATAACCAGCGGGTTCTTCCATGTTCAAGTTTCACTTGCACCGGTTAGTTTCTCTAGTGTCGATTGGTGTAACCATCCTTCCCACTAGTTAGTCGATTGCTTGATTTATCCTTAGGAAATTTTTAGTGTGTGGTATATGATCCCTAGTTTTCCATAGTGAGTTATTCATTCATTACTTTGGGTCTCTAACCTAAGGTGGTAGACCGCCCACTCCGTCGGTCATGAGGAATTTTCGGTCTTCCACTTAGAAACATGGAGCTACCTCTTTATAGGCATTGTTTTTTATACCACTAGTTTGCCAGAGTCAGTGTGCGAGACTTTTACAAACTTGAACGATCCCATAAGGGGAGAACCTATGCATAAGATCTTCATGGATAAAGTTCCCGACGATACCAACCAAGGAACCCCTTCGAAAGGGGATTCTTGTGCTATTCCTTTCTTCAGAAATGTTGGTGTCCCTTTGATGGTCACTTTGTACATTCCTGGGTTGAATGTGGGACTACCAGTTTGGTTGGGTACCATTCCAAATGTCTCGAATTCTCTTGATTCTTCTCATTTAAGCACCTTATGTCATGGGAATCATGTTGATATTCATTTTTAACAAAGTCTTCTCCTCCTCCTTCTGCCTGCTCTGGTGAAAGTCCAACTACTAGTAACCAGAAGTCTAAATGAAATAAAAAGAGGAAGAAGTCTACGAGTCATGTTGGAGATAGGTCGTCAACCTCTGTAAGTCATGTTGAAGACCACCACCCAGCCTCTGCAAGTCATGTTGGGGGTAAACAACCAACCTCTGTGAGTCATGTTAGAGATAAATCATCAACCTCTGCAAGTCATGTTGAAGACCAACAACTAGCCTTTGCAAGTCATTCTAGGGAAAAACGTCCAATCACTTCTATTCATACTAGTAATAGGTCTATATCCTCTACGATTTATGTTATTGACCAATCACCAAACTATGCAATTCATGTTGGAGATGTGCAACCAACTACTGCTAGTCATGTTGGGGGGAAATAACCAACCTATGCTAGTCATGTTGGAGATAGGTCAACAACCTCTGCAAGTCATGTTGAAGACCAACACCCAGCCTTTACAAGTCATGCTGGGGGAAAAAGTCCAGTCACTGCTAGTCATACTGGAAATAGGTATGTAGCCTCTGCAAGTCATGTTATCGACCCACCACCAATCTCTGCAAGTCATGTTGGAGATGTGAAACCAACCACTACTAGTCACGCTGGGGGCATTGATTTTTTTGAGAAACCTAGACGGATAGGACATAAGCCTAAGTTCCCTTGTAAGGTTTTCAAGGAATATCACCTTACTTATTTATGCCCTAGCCTTCCATAGGTACGAAGATTGTGGTCCCTTTCTGCAATCTTTTCTGATTCTGAGTCTTCTGAGGTTTCCTCACAGCCTATTCAACCAATGGTTGAGAAAGTGGTCATGTCGATACAATATTTGGCCGATCCCACTCCCTTTTTGGGGGGGTGATGCGCCTTTAGACCATGTTGTCTCACATTCTATTCATCTAGTGGTTGAGAAAGCGGTCACACCGATGCAATCTTTGGTTGATCCCACTCTTCTCTTGGAGAGTGTCGATTCTACCAAAGTGGCCACGTCAATGCAATCTTCGGCTGATCCCACTCTTCTCTTGGGGAGTGATGTGTCTATTGACTATGTTTTTAGAATTTCCATATTAGTACTTTAATAGCAAGAGGGAATCCCGCTCACTTCGAGCACACCCCCCCCAAGTCCTAGGATGGTTTCCTTTGATTGGAATGACTTTGTTGAGCCTCACCTTCCTTCTTCTACACCCTTTCAATTAAGGGTTGAAGTTAATTCAAATAATGTTTACTGATGTATTGTAGATGAAGGAGCCTCCGCAAGTATTCTATCCTCCTCAGCTTGGAAAGCTTTGGGTTCTCCCGAGCTTATGTCTGCATCGCATGAGCTATTGGCTTTTGATAGAGATACTAGTGAATATTTGGGGATTCTTCTTCAGTTGCCTATCTCGTTAGGTAGGAATATTTTCCTTGTTGATGTTAACGTGGTGAAAGGCCCGTTAAATTTCAATATGCTTCTCGGGCGTGATTATGTATATGCTATGAACATTGTGGTGTCTATGCTCTTCCGGGTGATGCATTTTCGTCATAATGGAAACATTGTCACTATCGACTAGCTGGCATCTGATAATCACCATCCTAATTCAGCGTTAGTTCAGGCTACCCCTTTATATGTTCCTAGTGTTTGTGTAGACTCTACCCCACGAGACTCCCTCATGAGCACGCTTTGTTGTCTTTCAAGCTCACTTTAAAATTCTAAAGAAACATCCAACGAGACTATATTTATTCTTTTTGATCTTGTCTGGATTACTTGAGAAAAGTAGCCCCTTGGAGTCTTATTTAAGCCCTTTTCAGACTCTCTAAAATTGAAAATATTTCTGAGCGATCTTTTTTCCCTTCATGCTTGCCAAAATCAAATTTGAAGGAACATCTATCCAACAATAGTTTACCCCTTTTTTGGTCTGGATGGATAATTTTACGAATAAAGGTATGCTCTAGGAACTTCAATTCGCTAGAAGAGTATTATCAGGCGTACGTTTAACCCTTTTTCAGGCCTGAGGGACTAACTTTTCGAAAAATGAACATTCTCCTTGGTTTTGGTTTATCACCTTTTTTAGGCCTCGGAGATTACTTACGAAAAAGGAAACCCCCCAGAGTCCATTTAATCTCTTTTCAGACTCCCCAAAATTGAAAAGATCGTCGAGTGATATTGTTCCTTCACACTCGTTAAATTGGTCCAGAAGAACATCTACTGACATGATTTTAACCCTTTTTCTAGTGTGTAGATTATAGCGGAAAAAGGTATGCCTCAGAGGATTCGCCTTGCCGGGAGAGTTCTCCTGAGTTAATTTTATACTTTTTTGAGCTAAGGAGAATAAACTTAGAAAAAGGTTGTGAGTCCATAGTTAATCTCTTTTCAGACTCCTTAAAGGTGAAAAGATTGCCGAGTGATCTTTTCTTTGTCACAATCGTTAAAATGGTTTTGAAAAGGCGTCTTTTCGGTGCAAGTTTAACCCTTTTTTAAGCCGATTGGATTAACTACGAAAAATGTACTCCCTAGAGTCTTCTTTTGCATTTTTTTCAGACTCTCTAAACGTGAAAAAACTATTGATCTTACCTTCTCTGGGCTCGTAAAAATTACATAGAAGGGGTCTCACTGTGTCATTCTTAATCACATTGCGGGTATCATCTTTGCATCTTTGGCCTAATTCTGGATCCATGTTTCTCTCAACTGAAACTTTGAAGCATTCATTATACACAAGCCTTGCAACACTTCTTTCCTCTGTGTCCTGACACCTTGACCCATGTAGGAATTTTCCCCGAGTGTCCTTATCCTGCACAGGTTTCCTTTCCCTGAGCATTAGTATGTTCCATGCTCTTGGAACTATTTTTCTTGCTTGAGACACTCGTTCCTCCTTTTTAACATAACATTCTTTTATTCTTTTTCAAGATCTTTAAAAAAAATTGAAAAAGACAAAAAAAAACAAATATTCCAAAAAGAGGGGACGAGAAATATACATTATTTTTTCGACAACAAATATAGTTTCCCTTGGACAAAGCACATCCTTTCATTTGTTCATCAAGCATTGGGATCTAGTATGACCTTAGGAAGTTGTTCTCGCTACATAGAGTTGTTTCCTCCTCCATTTGGTTACTCTTCCAAACATATGAAGATTTTGTGGTGCCTCCTGCATCACAAACTTATGTCAATGTCATGATTCCTGAGTCTGATCATCTTTCATGATTTTTTCCAAGGGAAGTTTTACCCAACTTGAATCATCCTTTCTGCAGTTCGTCTCTTGAATTTCATGAGTTGGTCATGTTAAGAGTCCAGTCAAGTCTAGATTCGAAATCGACGAAGTTTTCTGCCTGATCATCTAGATCCTCCTATATTTTCCCGAAGGATTTTCAAATATCTTAGGGTAGTGATTTGTACACTCCCATTGTAATCCTACCTAAGTTTTGAATATCTTGAAGTTTGCTCGAGCTATGAATACTTCATCTCCAGCTGCAGGCGTCACTAGCTTCTTGAAGATGCATACTATACTTGTATATCTTAGACTGATTTTGAGATGTAGATCCATTGTGTATTGCTCGCTGCTGCACTTTATATAGTTATATGACATGGATCTAGAGTGTATTTGATTGGAAACCATGATTCATTTCATCTTGACCATGGGTATGCCCGACTCAGAGAGATAATTGTTGTTTTGTAGATGGCACCTCCCAAACTCTGGTTTTAGGCTCTCTCAATTTTGTGCATTGGTGAAGATGTTGTAATGTATTTCGGCCATCAATTTCTCTTCTAGCCTCATACATTAGGGGGCATCTGTTATATCCCTAAAATGATATACTCTTGCATACATGGCATTGGCCCTCTTACTTGCATAATTTTCCAAATCACTATTGAGAATATCTACTTAAACAACCAATTTTTAGATCATGTATGCATCTTGCACCACTACATCCCGCGTACATACGCTTGCTTCATGCTAGACAACCCGCATACATATGCTTTCTGCATAATACACATCCTGCGTATACCTCCAAAATTTGCAACAATTAAAAAGTTGTCCAATAAGACTACAATACTAAAGGAGGCTCGGGACTATGGTTAGGGTTTACTCTAGCCGCAGTTTGCAATAGGAAATGGCACGGCCTGTAGCAGGCCTGCTTTTTTTATTTTGTTGAGTTTCATTGGAGATCATTGGTCCGTTGGATATGGTTTGTGAGTGTTGGTCTCATGAGCAACATTTCATATTTGTATCTAGCGATTCGATCTGGTTAGGTGTATTGATGTGGGGTAGGATTCCCTTATATTTTCCTTCTGATGATTGTGCTCCTCGTTGTTTCATTGATGGTATGGATAAGCCTCACTTGGTTTTTCTTTTGGGATATGGTTTTTTGTGACTCTTCCTGGAGGATTTGGTTTGATTGGTCATTTGAGCCCATTTGTTTTCGTTGCTGAGGTTTTCTCTTAGGGCAGACTGACTCATATTTATGAGAGGAACGAAATGAAACCACATATTTATAATATTAACATAGATACACAGTGAAAAATAACAAAGATACAATGAAACTTGACTTATATTAAATAATAAATATGTTGAAAACTATAAAATGCAGATTGAAACAAACTTGCTACAATGGTGGCAGCTTATCTCTGAGAATAGATGTGACGGTTGTGGTCATTCACAAGAAGATGAGTACAATGAGGATATAAAGGAATTTTTAAAATAAACATGAATTCCAAAACCCTAGACATCCAAAAACGTAACCCTAGGAGATGAAGCGCCAAAAGTCATGTGGGCCCCGTTGGTGTAAGTTAGTACATCAACTTCTCGGGGTTGTAACTTTTGCATACGATCTCTGTTTAGGGGTCATGATAGATCATTGGAAAGGTATCGGCAAGGAAATTGATTTTGGGGGCTCAATAAGAGCCTTAGAATTTATTGAGGTGACCTATCATGAAAAACGATGTTTAGTCCCTCAAAATGGCCTCAGAAGTTTGGGATTTGAAAAACTGCTAAAAGTAGTAAATTTCCAAAAAAATGTTTTGAGCCAGTTGGACTAGGTGGGTGGTCACCGATATCCTCATAGATCACATACTCTTTCCTCTACAACCGTTTGGATCCTCCTCTAGTTTTTGCTTCTTTCTGGTGTCAGTTCGTTCAGGGTTTGATGTATACTCAGAGCCTTGTCACTCTGTTGCTAAGGAGTTGGTGTCGTGTTCATTTTTTTAGTGTCGGAGTTTGGGGTTTTGTTCCCTCTTGTTCTCTTGGTCATTCATTTTCTTTTTCTTGGTCCTGATTATGTGAGGATGTATTCTTCTCTGACCTAGTACGCCCGACATTTGGGGCTTCTTTGGGGGTTTCGTTCATTTCTTGGTCTCGGAGAGGTGTGTGGTTTTCTTCTTGGATTTGCACTGGTGGTGTTTAAAATGGGGTTTTTCGGTCCCTCTTTTTACCATGCTGGGATTTATCTTCTTCCACACAATCTTATGTTCTATATTTTATATGACTTAGATGTTGGATTGTTTTGGCTTGCCCAAGACAAAATGGATTTCTTTGAGGCTAGGCAGACTAAATGCATGATTTTCTCATGCATTCTTCAGAATGCAAATTTTCTCCATATGAATAAAATTTACGCTTTTTTTCCTTGGAATATATATATATATATAATGGTTTGGCTGAGGAGGTTACAAGGACATACATACATACATAGATACATACATAATATCTGTGTGTGTGTGGATTGGGTGTAGCTCAAGTGGCTAAGAGGAAATTTGTTATCCTTTCTTGCTCAAGTTCAAATCCCACTATGTGACATACTTGCTTTCTTAATGAGCCAATTATTGACTATTGAATTGGCCTTGATACATGAAGATGACGATTTGCCTTGGTTACCATCCTTAGAATGAAGGAAATTACTCAATGGGTTTCCCTCGGAAATGCATTATGTGAAAGTGATAATAGAGAAATTTTGAGGTCTAAAATGTGTCTCCTAAGGAAAATAATAAAACAAGAAATGAATTTTCATAGGGAAAGAAAGAAACTACTTTTGTAATCATATTTTCGACTTACCTCCTTACAAGTTTACTCAAATTTCAAGTGTAGACACTCATTGGTTGTAGAATAAAATTTTGCATCTAATGAGTACCCACTTTGCATACTTTTGATAGACCCACAATAAGGTAAATTGAAAATACATGAAAGAAACGTGTTTCTAAATAAACATGTCTTTTTCATGTATTTCCAGTTTATTGGGTCTATTATTCTTTTTTTTAATCATATTTTTGACTTATCTCCTTGTAGGTTTACTCAAATTTCAAGTGTATGCACTCGTTGGATGAAAAATTAAAATTTCACATCCAACGAGTGCGTACACTTGAAATTTGAGTAAACCTACAAGGAGATAAGTCGAAATTTCGCATCCAACGAGTGCCTACACTTGAAATTTGAGTAAACCTAAAAGGAGATAAGTCAAAAATATGAAAACAATAGTAGTTTTGTTTCTTTCCCTCCAAAACTATTTACCCTTATGATTGACATCAACATCTTGAATCCTATTGGTTCTTTTGAAGTTGAAGTTAAGAACACTTTTCCTTCGTTTTGGGGCCCATTGTTTTACCTCAATTTTTTTGTAATGATGATGATGCTAATATAAGACTGACTATATTTCCTCCCAACTTAATCGTGAAAACACAGTGAGTCCTTTAGCACCATTTGTTCCTCTATGTCTATTACTTCCTCTTGAGCAAAAAATTAGCTCATCGTCTCCACACTTTTTTCTCCCAAAATATACAAAAAAAAAAATAGAAAAGAATGCCCCTATGCAACTTGTAAGCAAGCGTGCAGAAAGACAAACATAGAGACAAATAAAGATGGACAAGCTATGATAATAAATTAAGGATAATAAATCCACACTCCGAAGAATTGTGGAAGAGTTAGGAAAAGAAAAAGAAAAGCTATAGATTTTGCAACTAGAGTGGGAAGCTTCATCAAATAATGATTTGGGTAAAGAGCTAGAAGAAACAAACTTTTCAGATAAAGAGTTAGAGATAAACTCCCTAAAGAATGAACAAGGTATGATTAGTTTCATAGCTCCATTTATTGAGATTAAAGGTTTAAAAGATAAAGTAATTATTCGCATATAGATCAAATATAAGGGTTTTAAACATTACACCTTAGATACCCAAATAGATATTGGTGTAGTGATATCTTGTGCCAAAGCAAGAACTATTCCTTTCTATTATTGGGAACCGATAATGACCAGGGTAAGAGCCATTGGTGGCAAACTATTTCCTATCAACATATATGCCAAATATTTCCCAATATCCATAAGTAGTATATAATTTTGGTTGATATCTATCAGTATAATACAAGACCAAGTGTCTTGCTTGCACAATATTTTTCTCAACAACACCTCCCATTCACATTTGACCAAGTATAGGTGAGTTAGAAGATAGGAGAAGTCCTTACCAAGGTTCCTAGTAATAATTCATACATTGTTAAAACACCAGACTCTACAATCTGCATAGATGAACTTAAAGAATCCTTAGATAAAATCAGAAATATTAAAAAGATTATCAATAATTATGATTTGCATGTAGATGTTGTCTTGACCCCCATTGTGTAGAAAATAAAGTCTCAATGTACAACAGACATACTAGATGCATTCTGGTCAAGAAAACAATATTTTGTAGATCTACCCTACAATGAAGACTTCAAAGGAATGCCACAGAAAGTAGAAACCATCCCTATGTCACCAAAAGAACAAGTTTACTGTAGGAAATAAATCCAGGATATGCTTGAAAATAAAATCATAGAGAAAATCAGAAGCCATTGGGCCAGTCTAACTTTCTATGTGAATAAACAATTAGAAAAAAAGTGGTAAGCCAAGCCTAGTAATAAATTTCAAGAAGATTAAAAAAGATCCATCTCCTTAGGTAGCATATCCCTAACAAAGAGCTATTGTTGCAAAAGATCCAAAACTTCTACATGTTCGACAAGTTTGATCTTAAGAGTGGGTCCTAGAAAATTGGAATGAAGCCATAAGACAAATTCAAGATTGGTTTGTGGTCCCTCATGGGAAGTACCAATGAAGGGTCATGCCCTTTAGCCTTAAGAATGCTCCATCAAAATTTCAAAAGAATATGGAAGACATTTTTAATGATTTTTAATTCATTATTTTTTAGATATATGGATTATTAATATGTTCAAAGGACCTTAAAGAGCACACCATTCATCTAGAAAGGTTTTATCAGAAAGTATCAGTCATGACCTTCTCCCGTCAAAGTAAAAAATGGGGATTGGTAAAACCAAAGTTGAATTCCTTGGACTAATGATATCTGAAGATAAAATACAACTTCACCCTCATGTGCTTACTAAGCTTTGTGCTTTCCCTGATGAGATTAAAGACAAGACATAGTTACAGAGATTTCCTTGAGGTCTAAACTATGTTCGATACTTCTAAAAAGACTAGGATGAGTACAAAATATTAGAAAAGGTTGAAATGCCATGGATGAAAAAGATGACCAAAGTTGTTCACATAATTAAAGAAAAGGTGAAAATTGTTCCTTCTCTACAACTTCCTAAAGTAGGTCTCCCTTACATTTTAGAGACATATGCTTCTAATGTTTCTTGGTCAGGAATATTATTGCAGGATAATAAAGGGAAAGAATAAATATGCATGTATGGATTGGAACTTTCAAATATGCAGAAATCGGGTACCGCTCAACCCATAAAGAAATTCTAACAGTTAAAAGAAGCATTGCAAGATTTTGGTTATTTCTTAGGACTATCCTTTTCACTATTCGCATAGGCCTCAAACATATGGTAGGGATGTTAAAAACCAAATACTTCTTGAGAAATGAAATAAAAGGATATTTAGATGGAGTCTATGGCTTGATGGATACGGTTTTGATATTGTATATAAGCCTAGGAAATAAAATAATTTGTTCGGTATGTTAACCAGGGAAGGCACCGCAAACTGTCTATTCCTAAATGTAATAATATCTTGTAGAAGAACTATCCACCTCATCTAAACAACATGGAATAAAAATCATTCAAGCGAGCCATCCAACAAGAAATTATCATTAGGATCATTTTGTATAGAGGATAAAAGAAAATCCATAGTTTTATAACATTTTAGAAAAAATGGTCTTGTAAGTATGATGTAATAAATAATTATAGATATTTTTTTAGATCTAGAGATTTCATTGTACATGTACTATAGCTGTTAAAATATTTTGACACTTAGGAGTTAGTAAGATCTACTTGGTCTAATGTGTTGTTAGGTAAAAGTGTGTTTCTTAGTGTATATCTTTAGTATGCATTTGTAGTTAGGAAATTCGACGATCACGATATGTTCCTGACATAGAGTGATCTGACGGTTCATACTCTCCTCGATCTTAACGGCCATTGATCTGTGGCTTAACACCCGATTGGTCCATGATATCTATTTAAAGAGCATGTAGGGTCATTTTCCAATGATCGATTGTGAGAAAATGTCTTGTAAAATCTCTCTGTAATCTTTTTCTTTTGCATTAATAAACTGCTCCAAGTGGTCGCGTTGGCTAGGGCCATGGATGTTTCCTCGTAGGGGTTTTACCACATGAAAACATCGGTGTGTTGATATTTGATATGATTATGTGAGTGGTTAGTGAATGTTTTCATCCTCTATTGGAATACCCGTGTTTTCGAACATGGTATCCGATCCTATTTGAAGACCCGCTCTTGTTGTAGATCGAGATCGTGAAGTCGAGTTGCCTCATCTCAATTTTCTGTCATTTACATACATTTATGGGCTGAGAGGAATGTTTCATTGCATCCATAGCACTCATTTCATTCAGGAACACTTTTCGTTTCACTCGAAAAGGTTTCTGTTTGCCCAAGATATGACTATTACAGTCAGATCTAGAGGTATAAAGCTTGAATACACATTTTTTTAAATTTTTGCAGAATAGTGTTTTGGTTTTATTTCGGTTTTGTATTATTTATTTCCGAGTTGTTTCTATTTTAGATCTGCGTATTCTCTTTTCCACACACCTTTGTGATCTCAGAAAATCAGAAACAGATAGGAAAAGGTGCATCTTCCAGGTAAGGTAACCGAGATCTAACCCTTGTCATCGAGAAGCATAATTTTTTTCTTTTATGAAAAGAGTTTTTTTTTAGCACGCTCTCCAAGGATGTCTTCAACAACAACAACAACAATAATCATTCTTCTGAGCATTACAATATGTTTTGCTAGACCATTTGGTTAAAAGTTGCCTTATTAAGTAAGAGGTCTTGAGTTCAAGACTTTCTTTTGTTACTTTTTTTTTGAAAAAGTTCATGCTAAAATTGTAAAGTGTATTTCACTTCAAGTATAAAAGTGAATCACTATAAGTAGCTTTAATATTATATTTTAGAGTTATTTATTTTGCATGCAACTTTTTTGTTATAAAGTAACTTCATTGTAAAAGTGATCCCAACTTCTCTTTATAAAAGTGGGTCACTTCATAAGACATCTTACACTATCACGTGGTCATTTGGTTACCGTTTATGCCTTTATTTAAAAGGGCATAACTCTCACATCCGAAGTTTGTTTTCAGTGCCGTTTTTTTTTAAACTGCATAAATTTTCGATCTCTTTCCATCCAGATCATCAGTTTTATTTTTTAAATCCATATTATCTGTATATTTAATATGTCTTCTACAAATAATGTTTTTCTTACCAGCACCAACTACTTCCAATGGAAATCTCATATGGAAGATTTATTAAGAAGTAAAGGCTTGTACCAGATTACCTTGGGAAAGGAAAAAGAACCCACTGATGATGATAAGAACGAAAAATGGGCTAATAGGAGTGACGAAGCACGTGGACTAATCAGAATGTCCATATCTCCTGATTTAAGGTACCACCTTCAAGAAATTGATGACTCCAAAGAAGCTTGGGAAAATATTGAATATGTGTTAGGTAAACTCAATATTATTCGAGCACAACAGTTAGAAAATCAAGTATTGACCTTGAGTCCAAGTGACTTCACTTGCCTTGGAGACTATCTATCTAGGTTTAAAACACTCAGAATTTTATGTGAAGAATGTAAGACAAAAATGGAGGAAGAGCGTTGCATCTATCTTGTTCTTTCTAAGCTAAGTAGTGCATCTTTTGTGTTTGTATCTACCTTTTATGCCATGAGAGAGGATCTAGGGAAATCTTATGAAAAACCCACTCTTGATTCATTTTGTGTTGCTTTGATTAGAGAGGAAGATAAACTTGTACAACTTGGAGTGATCAACACTGCAGGTACCTCCAACAAAGCCTTAGTTTCCCATCAAAAAGATAAACCCAAGTATCCCAAGAAGCATCATCCCCGCTACAACAACAAGCAACATAAGGGTCCCAAACCCACTCAGACAAATTCAACTCCTAATGGTGACAAAGGAGAAAAATATAAAAGTAAGAATACTAACAGACACTGCAACTTTTGTGATAAAGATGGTCATGATCAGTCCAAATGTTTCAAGAAGATGGCAACTTTAGAAGCAGTGATGAAGAAGCACAACATCAGTATTGATTCTACTTCTTCTTCTTCTTCTCATGGACATGCACTTTTTGCTTTTGG
>JZKD02S1852931.1:0-12565 GCA_000966675.3 Picea glauca
TGTTTTTTGTTTCTCAAGTCCTTGTAGAGTCATGCTTGAAAGGAAAAGAACAATATGTATAAACATATAACCAAGATCTATTCTATCTAAACTCCTACAAAAATCATTAAAAAAATATAAGTGGATCTATCAAATAATAGAGATGAGAAAAGATCATTTATGTGTTAAAACCCTAAGGCAGGGAACCATTCACAAAATCAAAGCCCTCTATTCTTCAAATAATTATCCCAATTACAATAGCTAAAGAACACACATGTATGTAGTTCAAATGGGATACATACAACTTTTAAGCATATGGATGATCTGGCCTAAGGACCCCTAGGGTCCAAGTGAATGATCAATACCATAAACCACCCTCCACCCTTCCTTGATTCAAGACCAATTTCCTCAATTTATATTAACCGAGAGAAACCTAGACCATTGATTATGAGGCACAATCAAGAGTGGAGATCAACCAATCCATAAGGTTAATGATAAGCTCATAAAGAGATAAGGAACAATTAGTGGGTAAGAATGAAATATAAGTGTAGGTTGTTACCCCCTCACATCTAGGGGTAAGTAGAGGAGATATTTTCTCCGTGATCCACATAACAATAAATAGTTATGATGATGAGATTCCAAATTCTCCATGGACAGTTGCCCACAAATTCCTTCCATTGTATGCTTATCTCACTCACATCAAATGCTATGGTTCATGACACATGTGAGGTACCATGTTTTAATACTTCATATCGAGTGATAATGGCAATGTTTTGGGCATGAAAATAGTGATCATGGGTTGGATTGTATTATTAATGATGATTTGAATTTATAATTTTTTCCTTGTTTCATCTTGGTGGTCATCATCATATCCTAGTCAAGTGTTGTCACTCTTGGGGAAAGTTGTACTACTAGGGGTCCTTTCTAGGGGTAATGTGTCCATATCTCAATACATACGTAACACACTCCATTTATCCTCTCTTTGTTATCCTATATTTTGGGTTGGTTTTCATATGTCACCCATAAAGGTACATGCCTCATAACCTCATGAGAAGGAGGAGCTATAATGCTCAAGGTTGATGTATCTTGATATAAAAAAAATGATGATATAGAAAGAGAAAATGCTATAATTCAAAATGTAAAGAAAAAAAAAGAAAGAAAATCAAAGTCAAACAAAAACCAAGAAAGAATGAGATGCATGAGCTCTAACCCCTCGCTAAGAGGCCATGTTGGCCCTCGACCAAGTTTTGGAGAACCTTGGTCATGTTTGACCATTTTTGGGACTTCGATAGGTTGGTCGAAGACAGAGTGCTCAGGTGAAGAGGAGATAACGGGATCTCGCCCCCTTTTTTATAGGATTTTTGGGTTTAGGTTTTATGTAACGGGTATGGGATGTCGACCCATGAGTCTTACCCATGTTTAGGCCCCTTTTTTAATGTATAAACAAGTAGCTAGGCGATGTAAGAAAAGAGAAAGTTGTAAGCCAGTGAGCTAAGCGTGATGAGTTGTAAAGGCCCTGTGCATAATGTGTGTTGAGAACTTGAAGAGATAAGTGAAAGTGATTGTAAGAAGGCTCTGTGTTGTGCCAAGATCAGGGAAGGAGGATCTAGTGAGGTGCACACAGATCTCCTATCCTATGCGAAGTCATTTTTGTGGCTTTGTGAAAGTAAGAATATTGAAAGAAGATAATAAAGAAGACAGAGAGTTGGTGGACATAGCCCCATGCTGGGGGTGAACCACGTATATCCTGTGTTGTGATTGCTTTGTGTTATTGATGTGATTTATGCTTAGTAATGAATCTTTATCTATGTTAGATGCATCTGATGAAGTATATTAGTGCTTAGTGATATGAATGAATGCTATATCTGATCTATTTCTATGTGCTAAGTGCTTGGATGTGTTAGATCTTGGTGAATACTGCATTCTTCTATAATTAGGGTTTTACCTGCAATGTGAATAAAGGATTAAAGACTAATGAATGTTAATTGCTAAGTGCTCTGTTAAGTATTGTGATCACATATATGTGTCCCAACTAAGTTGTAGACACCTGAGTCCTACAACTCCCCCTGCCTCTACCTCGGGTGAGACTTCATCTGCTTCGTAGGTGTTGCCAAAAGGGATGATAGTTAGGGTTTTGTTGGTGTGTTGTTGAAGCGTTGAACCTCGGGACTGCGCCTGTGCCAACAAATGGTTCTGTTGCTGGGACCTGAAACTGTGATTGTTGGGAAATGAGGAAAAGAGAAATCTCTATGTGTAGAATTGTTGTTGTAGTGCACAATACTCTACTTGACTTGTGAAGCTTAGTGTCAAGAAGAGAAGTCTGATCTGAAGAAAAGAGGTAAGATATTAAATCTTGGTGCTCTGATAAAGGTAAGATAAGTGGAAATTTTTATTTTGAAAGAATGGATCTAGGTATATTTGATAGATTTCTTCCTAGTCTTTAAACTAGGGCACATCTAGAAGAAAGAAGATGTGATATGAATAAACCTGATAGAAATAGTGAAAGATATGTTTATTTATTTATTTTTATTTTTATGTCTGGTGGAGTCAACAACTAGTTGGGCCCGTGCTTGCGTTACATGTGGTTGTGTTATCCAACTGCTACCACTATAACCTCCAGGTGTGCCCACAATGCCCCTTATGCGGCACACATTGTAAGTCGGGGGGATTTGAACTCAAAACCTCATGGAATTTCATATTCACGATACTTGCCAATTGAGCTGCCCCCCTGGAGGCAATAGTGAAAGATATGTTATTCCTATCCATAGAAATAATTTTTGGACTAACAAGGGGATTCAGGATCCTAGAAAGATTTTTTTGCAGGTCTATCACTGTGATCCCAGTGCATAGTATGGGAAAGGTTGGGGATTTTTTAAGAGAAAGAGAGGATTGACTCTTTGTTATAGTTGTAGAAGATCGAGAAATCTTTCTAAGGATTGCCCTGGTAGAGGTCCTATTTGCCTTTGTTGTAAGGATACTGGACATGAAGTTTTATATTTCCCTAGAATGATTGCTAAAGTTGAAAACATGAACATGAGACAAGAAAACCATGAAGAAGGTAAAGAAACTAAGGCTATACTACAGAACCAGAAAGAATCTAAGGCTATATTATTGCAGATGAAAGAAACATTGAATGATCATAGAGACATCAACTTATCAGAGGTTTTAAAAGAGAAAGAGTGCATAGAAACAAGAATAGGAGACTTCGGCATAGACTGTGTATTGGATGCAGAAACATAGGTGAAAATTATGCCAGAAAGTACTTGGGAAATTTTGGGAAAGCCTTCTATGATTACTCCATTGGGAGGAATAGGATTGTTTAAAGGAAAGATGATAACCCTATGTGGAAGACTTACTCATGTACCTATGAATGCTCATGGAGAATCGACAGAAGAAGTATTCGAGGTCATTAAGTTTGTTGAGAACAAAGCCCCTTTTACACTTTTGTTAGGAAGGACTTGGATTGAGAGAGATCAGATCCGAAGAAAAGAAGAAGAGGAAGCTATGGAACAAAAAAAACAAGGATTAAGATATTTCACGGCTAAGAGAATAGCGTGCTTAATAGAAGAACAAGAGGAAAAGTCGAAGAAACTGAGGGCCAGAGACTTGGCTGTCGAAGTTGAAAGAACACAAGAAGGCTTAAAGAACTTAACCATGTAGGAGAGTAGCACACCTACTCCAGAAATAGTAAGAGAAGAAGTATTATCCTCGAATCTGTTGATGGGTCTTAAATACCTTGATTCAACAGCAGGAACCAAACCCGCCACCGAGTCCCAATTAGACTCTGCAGCATTTGATATGGAATGGTTCTCTAGATCTTGTGATCTGACCAATTTATCGATGGGATTTGTGTTTTCTTGTGAAGGTTCTCCCTTCAGGTAGGACTGTTATTTTCTGTATTTTTCTCTTGAGTGGGACTAGTTTGAGAGAGGCAAGCCGACATAAGCCAACTTGACGAGTAACAGGATTGAGTTTCAACTACTGGGAAGGGGTTGATCTTGGGATAACCTGCTGCTCAAACATGTAGACAATAATTCTATACCAAAGGGCCTATTAATAATACATTAACCAAATGAGCATCCAATTACTACCTGAGAATCTAACTAACAGAAAGGAAAAAAACACATATGTAACCAAGATCATGGAAAGAAAAATAATTCATCTACCATAACATTCATCACATAACCACACAACGATTTATCTTCATCACTAAAGCAAAGAACATCAAAAAATTGCACCAGATAACTTGACAACAAAATCGATTGCTCGTACTCATTTACTGTATCATTCTTGGAACATGATAGGAAGTAATTCTTCCCCAACTCCAATCACATACATCTGATGAAAATAGCTTGTCTTTGGTCCAGAAGGACTTCTCAATTCATAGCAGTCTCAAAATAATTATCAACAAACCAAAAAAATAAATAGTTCTTACAACAATCATCAACCCCTCACTAATCGGTCGATGCCTTTATTTATAGCATAAAATTCAATTGTAATTTATGACTAAATACAATTCAAGCCAAACAAAAATTGCCATGTGGCGTGATCATTCAATAGTTTCTTTCAACAATCCACCTGAGATGTCTCTTGAAAAGGATGACTTCTTTCATATTCAGACCAGTTGATAAACAAATCTTCACAGGTTTGAGCCCATGGGAACTTGTGTTGTTCCATAGGGGAAACATATACTCCTCTGATATCCACTGCATGCGTTCGGTACTTTACCAAACTGGAGTTCAGCTGTTGCAGCATGGCTCAAGCTCTGATCCGGTGTCCTGTGAATTGTTGCACTTGCCCTGGCTTTGTAACGGTGACCTTTGCGCACTCTTCGGCCCAAAGTGAGTCTTGTATGAAGTGCATATTGAACACATCACTCAGGTTAGTGAATTCATCCGGGGTGCCGAATTCGGGGAGACCGACGTCTTTCATTACTTTATTAATTTTACCCCAGTGTTTCCGGCAATTGGCCCATCGCTTTTGGATTTCTCGGTGTGGGTCCTGGGTCATCTTTGCCTAGTATTCGATAGATTTCCTCATGTGGTTGAGACTACTTTTTTGAACCAGCCGAATGACATGATTTTCCTTTTCTCGACCTTGCTGAACTACCTCAATGTATTCAAGTCTTTCTATCGCTTGATGTTCTTTTTCGTGCCACCTTTCCATTTCTCTGCATGTCGCGAGTGCCATAAGAGTATCCTCCTAGAACTCGACTATGTTCTCGGTTAACATGTGCCTTTCCTTATTGAACTCATTATAAAATCCGTTGAACTCATCCTTCAGATACACAGTGGTCTGTGTAGCTCCTTTATAGTATTTGACAAGATGGTGCAGGTGTTCGAGCTGTTCCTAGGTGTCGGCAAATTTCTTGAACTGCCTGCTCCAGAAATGTTGCCTATTCTTCGTAGCTCATAGCTCTAAACCTGGTTCCTCAAGGATCAACTTTCTTGGACGCCACCATATTCCAGTCTTGGGCATTCTCAGTAAAAATTTCATCCTCAAACTGGTCATGGGCATAAGGCCAACAGGATGATACCTGCAACGCTTGCTGTAGAACCAATCCCTTGGGATCGTGTTTGAGAAATCGGCCAATTTGGAACCGAAATTCCAATTGACCTAGCTTGAATTGTTTAGCATGCGCAGTATCTTTGACCATGCATAATCTGATATGACACCCATATGGTATAAAAGCCCGCTTCTTGTCTTTTACTAGAGTTGCATTGTATCCTTGCAGGATGGTTTGATAGCAAATTTCCCCTAATACTATCCGATCGAGAACATAAATGGGTAATAAGTGAGGTGCCCCTGTGGCATCAAAAAACCTAATGTGGGTTTCTCGTTCATCTAAATACTAGTGGCCAATTTTGGTTATAACCTTCTTTGCTTCATATGACAATCTAGGGCATTCTTTCCTAAAGAGAAAGAAGTACGTGCGTGCAATAAAATGATCACATATAATAGCATAGGATTTCTTGTACTTGTTTTCCCATAGGATGCTGAAGTATACATGGACCTCGGGCTCCGAAGAGTGCCAATTCAGGTTCATCCCAGTGAAATCATTCCTAGCACATATGACATCCAATAGATACGAGGCCATGTAGAAGGTGGGGGTATCTCCATCCTTTGGCACCCGAGCCTGTCTTATGCAGGTGCTCAACTGCTTGGAGATGATAACACCCCAATTGAAGCCAGTGCCTGAAATGGCGGCTGTAAAAGCCAAAGGCATCCAAGCCTCTGAAAATCGGGAGCAGTCTTTCTCCCCATGTAACCTGCAGAGTAGAGCCATGAGATATAGGTATGGTTTCCTGATATTGGTTGTTGCATACCAACCAACAGTCCAGTTTGTGAATTTTTTGTCTTCTCTCCACCAAGATGACATGATTTTGCTGGTATCGTCTGACGCATAGAAACTCAGAACGAAATCAGTACTCAGTTTTAGCTCAGAATCTTTGAGCTTATATTAATTCTGAACCTCTGATGGCAGGAAGACTCTGACGCATTCATTGTTATCATCATTAATCAAGAATTTTTGGGTGTTAGTCTGGTCAATGATCCACTTCAAGAGCTCAATTCAAGGAAAGACTTAAGACCGACTTGCCACCATGTGCAGATAAGATTTGTGAATGTTGGGGAGGGCCTCGTCATCGAGTTTCCTTGTTTCAGGGTTGCTATGCAAAGTATATTCGAGGGGTTCTTCTTTCTTTATTTTCTTGAAAACTTCTTCCCAGTGAGGAAATGCCATCTTGGCTCCAATACTTGCCTCTATGTCTCCGAAAGCTGGGGTCTGGACAAAGGGCTCCTTGGTGATTCTCTTAATGATGGATACTGGCTTGGAAGATAATTATAATTGTCTCACAACTGATGGGGAGGAGCCTTCTCTTACTTCTGATTCTTGCAGATTAGGGGCTCTCGACGATTTCCTGGTGGAAGGCTTCTTCGGAGGCATTGTTCCTGCAATTTAAAATGTCATTTGACCATGCGTACAAATAAGCGTTGGGTGCGGACATGTAACAATTGAATGCATGAAAACCATTAGCAGATACATATTTGTAAAGCTTGCTAAGATAATTGCTTAATACTCAATTAACTTTGGGCATTTCTTCCAGGTTGTTGGATTCACTCTTCTGCTTGTTCTGAATTTCTTGCTGTGAAAAATGGGACCATGCACAATGACTCGAACAAGATATAACTAGAGAGGTACTACCAGTCATATCAATCAATTAATATCAGTAATAAATGTATATTCAAAATAAATTACCCTTAAATTTCTTCAAATAAACCTTAACTGGTTGACGATGGAGGCGTGGGGGAAGATGCATTGTGTCAGTGGGTTTAACGGATCCTTTTGATTCGTGCATGAGTTGGTAAATAATGTGTGATCTACGAATTAACTACCAGATTTGAATGTGGTGTATCTAACACATATGGAGGTAAAACTTCTTGTCATGTCACATCACTTTGGTGCAAGCATTGGGGATCGACTGTTTACTTTTTAGCTATGTGCGGTGTTTACTATTACACTTTTCTGCCGAAACTGAATGGATCGGTCTTCGACGAAATCCTTAATGAGGTTGTTCATAGGAAAGAAATGCTTTCATCAGATGATGCCGATGAAGGTTGGTACTCAACTACTTTGACTTTCCAAATGATTTTCACCATCTTTATCTTTCACCGATGCCGAATTTCTCAAGTGAGTCAGAGAAAAATCTGGGTTGTCGATTCGTGCAGATAGTTGATGAAGAAGATTGAGTGGTACCAAAAAAAGAAAATGTTCATAGATTTTTTAGGGTGTGTTGAGTGCTCAACAGAACCCTGTGAAAGATCCTCAAAAGTGTGAAGTTACTATGCTAATAAAATATAAGAACAATAATAGAAAGAGGAATGTAGAGATGCAGATCACAGGAAGAAAGCAAGAAAGATCAGTAAGAAGAAAGCAAAGCTAGAAAAATTACAAGAGGTCCCAGAGAGGACCTCGCAGAAGGAAGGTTTGCATAACTTGAACCTCACCGTAATAAAATACAACACCAACTGGAACTTCGCCACGACAAAGAAATATGACCATTGGAGGCATCCCGACCATTAGAATGATGCTCTAGAATGGATAGAAACACAGTTATTGCTGGAACATTCACCATTGGACCGTTGGGACCACGCCACAACAGATGGAATTGTATTGATTGAGGCATTCCTACCCATTGGAGGAGTCCGTTACGACATTATCTATTTATCCCGTCGAGCATTCCACCGAGGAAACTTTCGCGAATTGTGATTATCCGAGCCCATAGAGAACTAATTTCTTTCACGCAATGCTTATTGAGACCTTGCCACTTGTTCTGCTTACCTTGAGATTTTTTCCACTTATCCAAAACATTTGATCACGAGCGTGCATGTTGAGCGACCTTAGCGCAGTAGAAAATTCTGTTGAGGAGATCCTAATAGACCTCATGGCTGAGAAGGGCATGTCCGTAGGAGCACAAGCCTCATCGATGAGAGCATTGCAAGCCTCCCCATAGACTGCATGTCGATATGGGCCATCTCGAACTACAATAGAGAAACATAGCACGCATCACAATGACTTGGAAAACACGAATCTCATCCCATCAATCCTACCCAACTATATCCCGCCTCTAGCTAGTGCGGTTAGTCGTGATAGCATCCCGAGGGAATTCAAATATACATTGATCATTGTGTACCTCCCAAAGGGGATACGCGTAGTTAGAATGCAATTAGGACATATTATGACACTAAATATAAATGACTTCAACTTAGGAGACCGTAAGAACTATTGAATGATCACACCAAACAAGTACTTGACCAATACAATGGGGAAGAAGTCAAACATAATCCCCCAACCATGGACCATGGACATCGCAAGATCGACCATCCTTAACATGATTAAGATACAACACTTTGATAGACATTAGGAGCTTAACGCGTGCGTTAAAATCCTCCTGTCATGCTACCATGGTGGTTACCTGTGGTTGGATTGACGCATCACCATAGATCCGACGCTGATCCATTGGATCACCAGATTGAGCATGCAAGGATCCAACCCTCAATATTTTTACCAAGGGAAGGTTGCAGATCATGCCCTGGCGCAGTGCATAAAAGAAACCTACGACAATGTGGAGAAAGGGAAGTGGGGATATAAGGTAGGCTCCATAAAAGATGGTGCAATATGCCTAGCTTGCTAGTTGATTACTGGTAAGCTCGTCAGGAAGAAAAAACCAACGCAGGTCATGGGGTTTGCTATCAACCTTGTAGGAAAATACATTGAAGGGATGCAAATGAATTGGGCGAGCTACCTCGTCAACCAGTTGGAGCAAGATTTCCACGAAGCACAGGACCAGGGTTACGAGTTTGATTTTAGTTGTTTTTTTTATTCTCATTGCCTTCATCACTTGGGAGATGTCAGTAGGAGTGACCTTCCCCAAAGTTGATCCATCCCAACTGATGGCCATTAAGTTCACTACACTATGGTATTCAAGCAACATGGAAAAACAATGGCAATCCAATGCGGTGTTCCACACATATTATTTACAGCTGAAGAGGGCCACTGAATCTTTCCCAAACATGACGCCGAATACTCTGCACATGTTCAGGCCACTTGCAAAGTTATGCACATATAGGCATTTCATTTACATCACTGCACATGGGGACGAACATAAGGAAGAGCTCCATTCCTATTACAAAATCACAGAGGAGGACATGGAATAAATAACTAAGGAATGGCCTGCAGATTTCCTTGTACCATTTGAACAGACAAAACTCTCTAACCTCGACCTCATCAGAAGTCCTGTAGTCACTCGAGAAGAGTATGATGGACCCAACAACAACAGAAGGAAGAAGTATAGGAAATGAACAACACATCAAAGGAAATTACACCAGATTCACCAAGAGGAGGAGGAGATGACGAAGTAGACCAAGAAGAGAATGAAGGGGAAGAAAAAAAATAGGAACAGGGCGAAGTGACACCACCTAAGGATCCCATCACGGAGGCTGAGACATCCAAGAAAAGAAAGGCTTCCCCGAATAAACCATTAGAACAAAAGAAATCATGAGCAAGTAAGCCTCAGTTATAGACTATGCTCATGGTGGATGATATTAATCTCATCATCGCCGTTGTATCAAATACCTCATAGGACATTTTGCAATGAAGTGAAGCCAAACAAGAGACAATATTCGATAGGATTGAGGCATAGATCAAAGGGGTACAACAAGCTCTTTATTCAAGCCGCGCAATGTCTACTACACTGTTGTCATCAGGGGGCATAGAAGTAGGAGATGAGCCTACCCAACTACGCAGATTAGTAGATTTGACCGAGGCTCACCTTTGTCGAGTCTAGGAGGAAAAGGAGCAGGCCACAAAGGCATTAAAGGAAGAAAAGGAGGAAGCCCTAGAGAAACGTCGGATTGCACAACAAGAGAAATATGACCTCCAGGCAAAGTTTGCAGAGGATAAAGTGCACATCTAGAAGGATAAAGAACAACTGCTCACATAGCAGATGGGAGTCAAGGAGGCTGTCACTAGAGCACTTCGCTCTGTGTTGGGCCTCACACAGATAGAATAAGACACAGTGGAGAGTCAAGTGGAGAAGCTCGCTAAAGCTATTCATAAGCTTCAAGAAAGAGTGGTAGAACTGGAACTGCAAGTAGTTCCAAGCACTCTGTAGGAAGTATGAGACCAGAGAGAAGAAACCGCTAGGAGCGCAGTAGAAAGAATCAAGGTGTTGGCCTCAGAATGCAAGAAATTAAGAAATCGAAGTGCACAGACCTATGAGCACCTTGCAGAGGACCCATAACTAAGGAAATTGGAGTCACATCTCTAGGAAGCAAAGAAACAAGCATCGACAGTGCAAGCACAATTGAAGTTACTGTCAGCAGTTGAGAAGATGAAAAAGTCACAGGAACAATGCACAGTTCAACAGGAAGTCGATGCCATCCAAAGTAAAGTCATGGAAGTGACCCAGAGACTCCAACCAATACAGGACAAAGCCTACACATATTTTGAGGAGATCGAGGGAAAAGGTGCACAAACTGGAACAAGTGGTCACCACAGTGGAACAATGCTTGGAAGGACCTTTCATCGAGACAATCATTTAGGAATTTGCCGAGTAGGAGGCTCTCGTGAAGCATCAAGTCGAGGCGGATCGACCCAAGCTCAAGGCCTTCGAAGAAGAGTTGCCCAGATTAGAGTGACTCGGGATGAGTCACAGGTGAGGTTGGGGGCCTGTTGGACCTCGACCAAGTTTTGGAGAACCTTGGTCATGTTTGACCATTTTTGGGACTTCAACAGGCTGGTCAAAGATAGAGCGCCTAGGCAAAGCAGAGATCGCAGGATCTCACCCCCTTTTTTATGAGCTTTTTGGGTTTAGGGTTTATGAAACGAATATGGGATGTCAGCCCATGGGTCTTACCCATGTTTAGGCCCCTTTTGTAATGTATAAATAAGTAGATAGGCGATGTAAGAAAATGGAAAGTTGTAATCCAGTGAGCTAAGTGTGATCAGTTGTAAAGGCTTTGTGCATACTGTATGTTGAGAACTTGCAGAGCTAAGTGCAAGTGATTGTAAGAAGGCTCCGTGCTGTGACAAGATCGGGGAAGGAGGATCTGGTGAGGTGCACCTAGATCTCCTGTCCTATGCAGAGTTGGTTTTGTGGCTATGTGTAAGTAAGAATATTGAAAGAAGATAATAAAGAAGACAAAGAGTTGGTGGATGTAGCCCCACGCTGGGGGTGAACCACATATATCCTGTGTTGTGATTGGTTTGTGTTATTGATGTGATTTATGCTTAGTACTAAATCTTTATGTATGTTAGATTCATTTGATGAAGTATCTTAGTTCTTAGTGATATGAATGAATGCTAGATCTGATCTATTTCTATGTGCTAAGTGCTTGGATGTGTTAGATCTTGGTGAATACTGCGTTGTTATGTAACTAGGGTTTTACCTGCGATGTGAATAAAGGATTAAAGACTAATGAATGTCAATTGCTAAGTGCTATGTTAAGTATTGTGATCACATATCTTTGTCCCAGCTAGGTTGTAGATGCCTGATTCCTACAACCCCCCCTACCTCTACCTCGGGTAAGACTTCATCTACTTCGCAGGTGTTGCCGAAAGGGCCAATAGTTAGGGTTTTGTTGGTGCATTGTTGAAGCGTTGAACCTTGGGTCTACCCCTGTGCCAAAATGCCATCACCCCAATTCCTATGCAAAGAATGCATACCTAAAAAGAGGACTTAACAAATAAAATCAAAAGCCAAAAATTGTTGAATAAATAAAGAAAAAGGAAAATAGGGTTTGGAAAGACATGGTGCTAAGGAAAGGGTAACTCATTGCCTAAGTGATCGTTCATACAAAGGTGATCATGAGGATAACTATGATGCATAACATTTCATGAATATTCCACCACCCTTGAAGTAAACCCCAAAACCATATGACATGCCATTACACATACTCCTAGATGGGTTTCTGTTGGAAGATTGGTTGTTGCCATTGATGTCAACCCTAGTCATGGGTTTTGGACCGCAAGATTGATAAAGGTATTTGGACATGAAGGAAAATGCACATGCATATACAACACCCA
>JZKD02S1852953.1:53376-67163 GCA_000966675.3 Picea glauca
ATGGAATTTTGTTTGTTTGTCCCTGAACTATACTTATAATAAATTTGAGAAAACTAAAAGTCCTATTGGTATAAATCCAGATATAAGTCCCTAATAGATACAAAATCTTAAAAAAACATAAGGAAAACCTAGATTATGAGAGTCTGAGATTGGTATATACATGAAGACATCCCTCTATGTTCAAACTTGTCTTAATTCCTTGTTTTTGTGCCATGAATCCCCCTTGAGCTATGTTGGCACCCAAAATTTTGGGTTAATAGCACACGCACACACAAACAAATTTGTGTGCATCCATTCTAGTTTTGCGTGAAAATGCATGCTGATTGAAAATAAGCACCCACTAGATCAAGTTTTGATAGTTGCGTGCCAGTTCCAGTTCTGCCAACAAGAGACAAAAATCAAGAAGACAAACTAGAATCAAGAAAGGAATTGTCGAGAAATCTCCCTGAAATATTATTACCAACAACACAAGGGATCGTGGAACAAACAAAAGATGATCTAACAAGGTAATTAAGATTTCTCCGATTCCAGAAAGGCTACGTGGAATGCAGGTAGGAGACAAAAGCATGTGAGACTGTTAGTCAGTAGAGTGAGTGGAGCAGAGCTGAGAGAGACAAAGTTCCAGAGATGAGAAAAATATAAAAGGAAGCAAGGATGACAAATAAAGGGTTGTTGATTCATAGAGTTACTCTCTCGTTCGATCTATTGAATCGTTGTTTGTTGTTCATTGTTGAAGAGATCATTCTAAGCCTTCATAGTATTGTAATTTCTCAAATTACAGTATTGGTTTGTCATTTGTGAAATGTTTGAAGGGATGCACATGGCACAATGTATTGTAAATATGGGAATTATCTGAGGGAATNTTATCCAAAGGTCAAAGGCTACATATATAAATTTCAACATTATCACATGGAATATTTAATCTCCTAGCTTAATAAACCAAAAAATGCATGAATTCAAATAAACTTTACCTCATGACCTTATAAGTGACTAGAGATAGTGTTGTTTGTCATTTATCCAAGCTTAGGTAGGCCAAAAAGGTGCAAATGAGGAGTATAATATGGTGATGGGGATGTCAAATTAGAGGCTCAAAATTCACCCATGCCAAAATCATTGCATGTCCTCATGCAACTGAAACATACTCAAAATTTTACAAAACTTGAGACTCCATTCTCTCTAATCCTATGGATCAATGATGTTGATAGCTAAGAATTCTTCCTTCAACTCTCTTTTTATGACCCTAGTGTATTGTAAGAGTCTTATTATCTTGTTGAGCTTATTAGAAGTCTCTTCATGGTCATCATGGAGTTGTTGGCTGGTTGCCTTCAGTTGCTCATTTTCCTTCTTAATATACACATCCAGTAGTTGGTATTCCTTCACCTCTTGTTTTAGTTCTTGGTTTTGTTTTTGTAGCTCCTCAATCTTCCTCCTCATATGTTCTTTTGTTAAGGTCTTCATTGACTCCATTGTTTCCAAATGGATGTGTTATATTTCTTCCACTTCCTCTCTCATCACACACAAAGTAATAATAACTTTCTCCTCAGTTAAGATAGGGATTTCATCCTTGATTGGTAGATCTAGAGGGGAGGAGGTAAAATCTATTGGGTCTTCATGTGCAATAGGACTAAAAACTGCTTTTCCTTTTTTTTTGATGATCCTTGTGGTTCTCTTAAGAGTAGGTGATAGATTCTTCTTCTCAGAAGTGCTAAAACATTTCTCTTCCTCTTTTCTGTTTGTGGAATGGTTACAAGAGGTTGTTCTATAGATTGTTCACCTTTCTTCTTTGAGATACGCTTCTCTTTCCTCAAGGGTTTTGATTTATGACCCTTATCCTCAAGTGATAATGTTGAGATCACTTCTACTAATTCAGATTTATCTTTCGATTCCTGACTTTTAAGAGCCTTATTAACTGAGGAAGAGGGCCCTACTTGTTTACTGGAAGAGTCATGAGTTTTTTGGTCTTTTCTCATCCTAGCTTTATCTTTTCAACTCACTTATTTGGAGGATGATGGAGCTACCTTGTCTTTCTTACCCTTTTTCTTCTTAGGTTCCTCATATTCATTTGGATTAGGCTCGGCTTCCTCTACAAGTTCATTTTCTATGGAAAAGTGTTGAGTGATGAGGGTTTTGCAACTAAACCTTTGCTTCATGATTTCATGTATAACTAGCATTTTGATAAGACCCTGATGATAAATACTAGTCTTCTCAATTTTAGATAAGGATTTGACACATCTCAGCATATTGTTTAGGCTCATCCATAAAAAGTAGGGAAATTCAATCTCAAGACCTCCTTCAAAGTGCAACAAAAGCCTAAGGTGATATAGGAAAGTTACAACATACCTGCCTTCACAAGTGAGGAATCGTTGGAGGCTGACAAACATTGGATGATATTCCTCCTTAATATATTTTCTAGAAATCCCCTTTTTACAATCAAGGTGTTGATGGTCTTCCTTCAAAAATATTTGGCACATTTCCTTATTGATTCCTACTCCTTTGAAATACTTGTCTCCTTTGCTAGGCAATCTCGTGGCCTCCCTCAGAGTTTCTTCATTGATTGTTAGTTGTAGTTTACCTATGTGAACAATTTCTCCATCGTAACTTTGGGTGAATGCATGAGATACCCCCTCATGAAAACCTGTGAATTTTTCTAAAAACGGGATCCAACCCACTCTGGTATACTTATCTCTAAATAGTTGGAACTCCTCGGTCTCCCTATAAACCTGGAAGACCGGTTCATGCCTACTCAAAACCATCCTTATAAACTGTGAGTGTAAATCGAGTTGTGGGTGTAAGAGTTTGGTGGAATGTGAGCGTAAGGGTTTGGTACCGGATACCACAGAGAAGAGATGTCAGTTTAAATAGTAGGCTCTGCAATGGACAAAAGATGGGTAATGTAAGGGAAAACAAGAATGAACACAGTGATGGCGTCGATAATTCGAAAGGTGGGTTTAATGAAAATTCTGTGAAGGAAATTAATATGTGATGAGGATCATCTGGATGGCTTCACAACCCATATAATCCATTTCATTTATGCTTGTTAGTACAATGATGGGAACGTGACATTTGGTAGTAGTCACGATGATATTTAAAACATCATTTTCATTCAAGATAGGAAATTGGACCTTCAAGCAGCGAATTTGATGTTGAATCGTGTAACATGATACGAGCTAAATTCATGATTACTAAAGGTAAATAACGTTCTTGGTTTAGAGTCGTGGTTCATCATTACTGGGCATACTCATTTCAGTTCCTAACTACATTCATTCAATATTAAATTTGATGTGATTTTTCCTTCAATGTCTTTTCAAGTGCTTATGTGATGAGGAAGTTAATTAGGGTTAAGAATATGGGTATGAGGGAAGTAAAATAATAGTTAAGTGCATGGTTTTAACAATAAGATCATAATATCTAGTATACAATTTCATACCTATTGTACCTTTATAAGCAAAGGAAAATAAATGATACCATGTTACCTTTTCTTTTACCATTGCATAACCAATACCCATATGATATTCATGATCAAAAGCATATGTGATTGTCGTTGAAGCTTGAATATTATCAGAGTTGATCTTTTAGGTTGTAGATTTCTAGAGGATTAGTACTGCAATTTCCTGTACCTCATGAAACTCCTTTATTATGTGCTTGTTTTTGAATTTCTTCCTTTGTGTCTTCTTCTGTAGGGTTGTAAGGCAAACATGTTGATCTTTGAAGATGAGATGTGAGTCTGGAAAAGAGTCCTGAAAGAGGCTCTTTGACCCTCCCCCATGCCAAAGGTGTTTCATATCCTTATGAAAAAAGATCTGACACATGGTATCACAATGAAAGAAAATTAATAAGAGAAGAGAAACCAAATCAAATTCCAAAAGTACATCTATCACCTACCATATGATCGCATTCCTTATTTGTTGTTAAAAATGAAATTTCCTTTCTTCTGATGAATTATTGACAAGCACATCATTCAACAATAAAAAAAGAAGGTTTTTGTATTTTTCCATAAGAATAGATCCAAACTAACTTGCTTCAAAGATTTACTATCATTAGATATTATGGATCAATTTCACAGTATAAGTAGATTAGACTCCCTAGTCAGGGTCCCACTCTTAATAAGTTTCCTTCTTAGGTAATGTAGGATTTAGATGTCAGACCAGTAGAGTTGACTTAGGGTAATTATCAAATGGACATTTTCTTGTCATATTCATTTTGTTTGTTAATCTGGAATTTGTATATTATAAATAACAAAAGTGACATTTGCTTGTAGTATTCATTTTTTTTAAATGAAAAAGTGAATTTTCAATCAAACAAGTATAAATGAGACATTTCTCAAACCATAACCCACTGCCAGCAAGCCTGTTCAGTACTCTGGTGGGGTAGTTATGTTATTTAGTGAGAGACATACCTTCCCCAAGCATAATTCCCCATTTCCAATAGGCATGTTCAATACCCTGATGGGTTTGCCTAGTCATACCATAGACTGGTACCCACTGCCAGTAGACCTATTCAGTATCCCAACGGGTTAGTCTCTTAAACCCTTTTTCTATCAGAGGCTTCGTGTCCCATAGTCACCTATTTTAGTTTTTGTTAAAGAGTGATTTTGCACAGGTGACAGGGGACGTCTTGTCTGAAAACCCTTTTATAGGTTGGGATGGCATTGGGTTATAAGATATACTCTCTTATTTGAATGTCTTTAAATATTTGTTTGAAGGAAAAATAAACTCATGTATTTATGTTATTCCTTTTATAATATTCAAGATGTATGGACTGTCTGAGTTTGTCCACAAGAGAATGACCTAAAGTTACCTTAGGGTACTGATGCATCCTCTTCCATAAAAGTTTCCTAGTGTTCCCATGACAAAGAGTTTTCATATACTCATATGCTACTCTTTAGTAAAGATAGTCCAATGATTACTGTTGAAGTCTAGTTAGGGTGAAATAGTTACTTGTAGGCTAATATTTTTAATCCCTTTAATTGTGTTGAAGTACTGGTTTTGTTTGTAATGGACTTTTTGATGAAGGAAACCTATAAAATTTAAATTAGATTAAGCATGGTTCCTTATCAAACAACATAGGAAAAATAAATTGTATCTTCTCTGTCAAGCAACAGAACCAAAAGAAATTAAAATACTTCCTGCCAGCCATCAACTGAACCAAAAATAAATTGTTTCTTCATAAAAGATGCCATTTGATGTTGCAGTAAACTCCTTAGTTCCAGCTTAAGTGGTTACTGCAAGGCTTCACGCTTCATATTAATTTACATAAGATATTGAAATAGGCATAACATTCTTTGTCAATTAGAAAATAGATGATATATCCTGATAGTACCAGATAAGAACAATATTCTGGTACCAGATCAACACAATACCACTGGTACTGGACCAGAACAAAGTTTATGGTACCAGATGAACACTATTGGTACTGGAACAGAACAAAGTATCGTTGATGCTTAAAAAAACTGATGTTTTAGCAAGTTCGTGAAAGATCAAATAAATTATAGAAATCTACTAACAAAAATAAAATGTGAAAGTAAAACAAAGGATGTAAGAATCCATTGTTACCTTCAACTTATTAAAAAAACAAAGCCAACACACATATGTACAAATTTTTAAACATAAATCAATAAATCAATGTGGATCAGTAGGAATATCTCCTTCCTTAATGATCAACTGCATATCTGAATTATGTAGCACACGTGTCAGAAATTCCCCTTTTGACAAGGGTTTGTTATAAATTCTCAACTGGTGACCATTCATGAGTAGGGGTGTCTAATGTTTGTCAATTTTCTTTATCTTGATTGAACCATTATCATAGAAAGTGTCAATCTTGTAAGGTCCCAACCAACGAGTAGTTAACTTACCTTTGAAGTTCTTGAACCTGTTGTCATACAACAAGGCCCAATATCCCGGTTGAAATTTTTTATTTTTGAGATACTTGTCATGCCATTTTGTCTTCTACTCTTGAATTAGGGTGGTTATTTGAAGTGCTTCCTGCCTAATTTCATCCATCTCATTAAGCTGCAAGAGTCTTTGTTGTTGGGCTTCATCTAATTTTATGCCAACTTGTACAATAGTCCTAAAGGTCTTGATATAGAATTCTATGGGGAGAAGAACTTACTTCCCATACACCAAATCATAAGGTGTATGTCTTGTTGTATTCCTCCAGGTGATTCTATAAGCCCATAAGGATTCTAGTAATCTATCAGCCCAATCTTTGTGGTGTAACTGTAATGTTTTAGTAAGAATGGACTCAATGAATTTGTTGGTAGATTATACTTGCCCATTCTCTTGAGGATGATAAGGTGTAGATTTCCTTTGCTTCATTTGGTATTGTCCTGTAATATATTTGACCATATTAGAGGTAAATTGAGTCCCCTGATCAGTCACAATTTCTCTAGGCACACCAAATCTAGTAAAAATGTCATTAAAAAGGAAATCTACCACTGATTGTTCACTTGCAGACTGTAAAGATTTTGCTTCAACCCCCTTAGTCACATAGTCAATACATACAAGTACATACTTTTTATTTTTAGATGCAAGATTAATGGCCCCTACAAAATCTAATGCCCATTTCTCAAAAGGTTCAATGACTACCTAGGCTTGAAGTGGCATTTGGTCTCGTGTAGTAGGCTTACTGATCCGGATTATATTTGGCACGAAATGAGAGNGCATATCATTCAATGAAAAGTTAAAATTAGACTTTGAGTTATATTTATATTTATTCTCTTGCAGAATCATAATATCATGAGTTTCACTTCCTTAGATTTTTGAGTAATCACGACCAATAAAATTTACGCTTTAAACTAAAATTGATTAGTCGCGATTTTATTTTTAGGGTGCACAAACTAGCCTAGGATTTAGTGCCTTGGAATAGGATTTTGTGAGTAAACTTCTCCAACGAAATTAAATCAACATATGTGTCTGAGATAGGGATTTGATAAGCCCATTGTATAATTGGTAAGATTAGGAGGCTCCGCTCACACTGGAGTTAATCACGAGGTCACATGAAGTTAGTTGAAGGGATAACCCCTCGATACTCTCCTAGCGTCAGAGATATTTCTATGGATTTAATCATATTTGGGGATCTTGCTAGTACCCATACCTTTGTGAGAGGCAGTGCTTTCAAGGTTTCGAGCTTTGCTACTCTTCCCATATGGTAATCCAGACTTACGAATTCTTTCTCGTGCATCAGTTATATAGTGTTTTATTAGTTGTTTGACTTAGGTATCTCATAGGTTACTTGCAGGGGTTATTATTCTTGTATCCTGGGTTAGATAGGGGCCAGACAACAAACAAACTTTATAGAATATTACCTCTCCCGCGGGATCTGACCGACTAGCTATTAAGCCCACGAGGGTCCCTATAACTGATTTTGTTACCTCCAAACTTTAGCAGTGAGTCTCAGGTACCTCTTGGATGAGACATACCTTCTTTAGCGAGGGAGGCCACTCAGTCATTTATCCCATTTTCATGCATATTGGTCGTTTGACTTTTTGGTGTGCTCTTTGATTATTAGTTGACCATAGGATTTCATTTTGAGTCTTTTTTATCATGGATAGTGGAGTTCCTTTTTCTCCCTCATTTACTGTTACCCCCCTCCATGACGTTCATGGGGGCAAATCAGTCCTCTTTTTATAATGGTACGTAGAATTATGGTACTCAGTCAATGCCTTGGGTCTCTAATCATTTTTCTCATGGTATGTATGATATGTCGTCACACTTGCCATCCTCTGTCTCACCTCCTTATGCGAATACAAGTTTTGGATATGGGGGCATGATGCATCCTTATTATCCCTCTCTATTTTGTGGGAGCCATATCCTTCAAACACCTCTTATGATAAGAGGTTGGAATCTTCCTTCCTATGAATCCACTATGCGAGAAGTAAATGCCCAACTATGAAATCATTCTACTTATTACACTCCTTCCACCTATCCTTATTCCACCATGTCAGTTCCTACGAACAATTTTCCCATGGCTAACCTCCATCTGGCCTCTGGTGTTTCATCCACGGGAATTTATTCTTATAGTATGGGAAACTCCCTTCACAAAGTTCCTTCATTTCGGGGCAACATATATCCTCATGTGAGTGACCCTTTTCATGTTTCTTTATCTTCATAAGTGACTTCCTCAATATCGATGCCCTTACAACCCTTTATGAATTAGTATGGAGGAGGATACTATCCTGTTGGACAGGGATAGGGTGTAGACCAGGATCTTTCCTGGCCTACAATTTCTCAAAACCAATCTTTCCTTGGACCTTGGTCTCAAATGCCACAATTCATCACTAGCGTGAGTCCAGTCATTGCTAGTCATACTGGAGCTCCATCTCCTACCTCTCCTAGTCATGTTGGAGATTGGTCAAAAACCTCTGCAATTCATGTTGAAGGGCTGCAACCACCCACTGCAAGTCATGTTGGGGGCACATGTCTGGTCACTGCTAGTCAAACTGCACATACATCACCAACCTTTGTTATTCATGTTGGGGATCCATCGTCAACCTTTGAGAGTCATGTTAGATATTTTCTACTAGCCTCTGCAAGTCATGTTGGGAGCATGTCACCAACCACTACAATTTATGATGGGGGAATTCATATGATTGAGAAGCCTAGACGTCTCAGACGTAAGCCTATATTCCTTTGCAGGACTTGTGAAGGAAGTCACCTTACTCATTTGTGTCCTATTACTATTGGGATACCAGAATCATGGATCTCACTTAAGGGCCCTTTGGGTTTTGATCCATCTATGATTTCACAACACTTTGTTCCTTATTTGGTTGATACAATAGTCACACCGATGAAATCTTCGGTTGACACCCATTTTCCTTTAGGGATTGATGCATCCTTTGACCTTTTTGTCTCACATCCCATTCAACCTGTGGTCATGTCGATGCAATATTTGACCGAAACCTCTCCTATGTTTAGGGGTAATGTGTCTCTTAACCTTGTTGTCTCGCATATTGTTCAACCAACAGTCGAGTTGATGCAATATTCGACTGACAACACTCCTATGTTTTGGGGTGATGCACCTCTTGACCCTGTTGTCTCACATCATATTCAACCAATGGTTGAGGAAGTGGTTGTATCGATGCAATATTTGATCGACCCCACTCTTCTCTTGGAGAGTGACAAGTCTAAGGAAGCGGTCGTGCCAATGCAATTTTTGGTCTATCCTGCTCTTCTAGATTTGGTTCTATACCTTTTATGCCATGTCCTTAAAATTTCTAGTACTTCACCTTCTAAACAAGAGAAATTTTTACTATTCTCTAGTTCTCTCCCTCAAAGTCTTGATGAGGTTCCATTTGATTGGGATGGTCTTGTGTGGTATCCAATACCTATGCCTATGTATTTTCTAGGAAGATACATTGTCCGATATAACATGAAGATGATAACTTTCGTTATCACTTTTCCCTCCTTGACTTGGAGATCTTTGGGTGTTCCCAATCTTATGTCGGTTCTTCGTAAGATACTGACATTCCATAGAAGGTCTACATGGGAGCCTTGGCCTCCCCCATGACTTTCCACCTAGAATATCCCTAATGAGTCCGAGTTAAGCTCTTTTCCGACTCGTTAAAAAAGAAAGTGAAAAGATTGTCGAGTGATTTGTCCCTTTCACACTTGTTAAATTGGACTCGAAAGGTCATGAGTCTTAGTTAAGCTCTTTTCCGACTCATTACCAAAAATAGAAAAGATAGTCGAGTGAACTTGTCTTTTTCACACTCGTAAATTGGATTTGAAAAGACGTATATTTGTCACAAGTTTACCCCTTTTTGACACCAAGTAGACTAGAAGACATAAAAAAGGACATTTTTTTGCGTCAAGTTGTGATTGCATCTCATACCCTCGCTTGCAGTATTGAGCCTTTAGCTGGTTCTCACTTTGCGTTATAAACTATTGCCTAAGCAATTTTTGCATCCTCAACCAAGCAGAGCCTTGTTTATATCCTTCGCAATTTGACACCCTATACCTTGGAGGGAACATCACCCTTAGTGTCCATATCCCACATGCATTTCCTTGCATTGAGCATAGGTACATTCCACTTCTAGAACTAGTTTTTCTTACTTGCGACATTCGTTTCCTCCTCTATATCATAACATTCGTTTGTTATGAAAAAACAAAAAAAACATGGGCAGGAAGGGAGTATTATATTATAATTGGCAGTAGTCATGTCTCCTTTGAACATAGCACAAAATTATTGAGTCCTTGTGTCATCATAATTTTGGGTTTATATTGGCCTTAGGAAGATGATCTCATTACAGAGTTTTCTCTACCGATTGGTTACTCTTCTAGTCCTTATAGAGAACATTATTGATGCCTCCTACATCTAATTGTCACACCATTTGATTCTATGTTGTCATATTCCACCATATGTCTCATGCTCTTGTTTAAAGGAAGTCTATCAACCTATGTTGGCCATTCCTCATAACTCCTGACTTTTCATGTTGGCCATACCCTCAGTTTGTCTCATAATCACATGATACTATGGCCTTATCATGCACCCTTGCCCTACTTTCATCATTGGTAGGTCACCTTGAACCCAAAAATTAACATTTCATCATTCATCGTTGATTGGGTGGTTTCCCTTGTGTTCGACGGGAAGACATATATTCACACTTTAGGATTCGTGTAGTGTCTTGGATGCCATTAGCCTTATTGGTGGTTTCCTCACCTTTGTCAACAATTTTCATCATTGGATGCTATTCAAAGGGTCTTTTTCATGTACCTCTTGCATTTGGCACATGCAAAAGATGAACATGGTTGTTGGTTTGTGAACATGTTCTTCATCCGATCTCCACCAAATTATGAAGCTCTTTATTTACTCCTCATGTTGACTGATCATAGATGCCTTAATTATCTCCTTTCAATGGATCTCTTTCCATTGACTTCAACTCATTTATTCTAGATATGGGACCTAGAGTTTTATGAGTACCTTGAGACTTGCAGTCATTAGTGGTAGTTTCTCTCGCCATTGATAGATGGGAATACATCAATGGATTCCTCAAGTGTTTGACATTGACTCCTTTATTCACACTTGTAGGAATGTGATCGGTGCCTTGGTACCTACTTTCATTATTGGCAGGATGTCTAACATTTGTTAACAGTATACCTCAATGACTGATAATAAAATGATGTCTCATTGTGTTTGAAATCAACTCCTTTATTCACATGATGTAGACTTGCACCCTTGGCAGATAGTGTAGAATACTTGAATACATCACTATGTGGCCACAAATTTCCTGAGTTGTTGCTTCTTTTTCATTGGACCAATACCTATATGAATTTTGTGATCATGGGAGATCAGATTGCACTCCATGGTATACATATATCTTCGTATTGGTTTTAAGATTGGTTATATTGGGCCTTGTTCATGACTATGACATCTTTTGGCATGTAACCTCATTTGTATTTTCCTATTCATGGCCACAAACACTTATTAGGTATATTTTCCACATGGATTTGCATTGTATTCTTGGCAGCCATGTATGCAAAGTCAGTGCAAAATGTAATGAGAAATTGATTTCATCCAACTAGTTCTCTACCACTCCACTCCTAGTTTATTTATAACGTATTTTGGCCATCGCAGATACTCCTATGATCTCACACATTAGGGGGCATATGTTATAGAAATATTTTCCTCATCATTTCTATCTCGCACAAAGGGACTTTTTCCATTTCCCTATGCATACTTGTCATCCCTTTTTTGATGAATCCATAGCTAAAAATACATATTTTTCTACATATACACGCCCTATCTACTATACAACATGTGTATACATAGGTTGCTCCACTACAACCTTCATACATTGGTATTTGTGCCAAAAAATACAAAAATGAAGTCAGTTTTCCATGTCATGACAAGAGATCTCTGATCCTTGGACTTCCATATACAAGAAATGTTCCAACTCAACCCTTCAATTGCATTTTGAAGGATATAAGAGCACAATTACAAGTTATGGAAAAGCAGAGAAAGAATTCACCTTTGAGAGCAAAGTTACTCTGGAGAAATTACTTCATATTGAGTCTGCATCTCTTTATCCCTCAAGTTTGAACACAGTGTTCATCCCCCAAGATATTTTCCTATTGATTGAGATAACCTCATTGTCTCTTTTCTATGAGCTTGCCTTTGGTGGAGGATTGAAGTGGTTGAGGCCCAGTTGGAAGGAACTTGGTTTCTTGGTTTTGAATCATGCTGACATAGAGGTATGTAATGTTGTCACTTCTGCTGATCATTTATTAATAGAAATACTCATTTTCCGTCCTATTGGTATTGTGTAAATATATGATTATTATCCATGGGCATGTTTGTAATGTTTATTAATGGATTATGCTATCTAATGTGCTAACCTCTTTATATTATCACTATATACTTTCTCTTCTTGTTTGTTGAGAACTTGTTGCAGTTATAAAGCTTTGGGTTGAAGTGCTCAATGGTGAAACATCATTGAACGTTGGATCGAGGTAGGCCTCTTTCTTATCTTGCACATTAGTTTATATAACATATGTTGGAATTGAGTTGATTTCTGTAGTCATACCTGTCTGTTGTGGTTTACCCTGGCCATAGAGATTTTTTCTCTCGTAACACCCATTATGTGCCCAAGTACATTAGATGAGATACCAAGAAAATGGTTCTAGATTGAAAAAGCCTGCAACCACACTTCCAATTGGGATGAAATCAAAGGAAATTTTGTGCAAGAATTCAAATTTAATCTAGTAGAGGAACACTTGAAAGATGCAGCATTTGAAATACAAATATTTCTCAAAATTCCTTCAGTAGCTATTTAGAAATAAAAACAAAATATGTTGGTCGATGGAGGATCGACATTGAATTGTAATTTTGTGTTGGTAGAAAACAAGGAAATTTTGACTACACGGAGGATTGACATGGAGAACATAAAATGGCCAGGATAGAGCTTCCAATGGAAGAAATACCATCCATCATTGAAAAATCATGTGAATTCAGTATTAAGTATAGCCACAAAACATAAAGAAGAACATGAACAACACGAATTCCAAAAACTATTTACAAAAATTGAATAAGGAGAATGCCACCTCGATGAAGCAAAACCACCAGAATAAATGGATGCAGAAATAAAAATGAAAGAATTTGACATATCAAATGATGGTTGACAAAAAATGGTGTGAATAGATGACTATTGGTATGACAAGAAAACATTCGACATAGTCATTCTACTAAAAGAGTATTAATATATTTTTTCATGTGACTACAAGGATATGAAAGGACTTGTAGAGAAAATGGGTGAAATGAATATTCAACTGATCCCAGGAGTGAAACCAATTAAAAAATGATCATACAAGTTAGTGCATAAGTACAAATCAATTGTTAAAAAAGAGATTGAAGGAATGCTGCAAGTAGGAATTATTTATCCTATTGACAAGGAAGAGTGGGAAATTCCCATGGTGGTACAACCAAAGAAGTATGATCCAAAGAATTTAAGAATTTGTGTCGATTTCTGGGGACTCAATAAATAGACTGTGACAGATCTATTCCCCACCCCTTTTTTTGATGAAATCATAAATGAATGTTATTCATTTACTGACATATTCTTAGGTTATAACCAGGTGCGAATTACAAAACAAGATCAGGAAAAAAAACATTTTTGTCGAAATTTGGATCTTTTTCCTACAGAGTCATGTCATTCGGACTAAACAACGTGTTGGAAGACTGGTTGTTGTCATTGATGTCAACCCTAGTCATGGGTTTTGGAACACAAGATTGATGAAGTTATTTGGACATGAAGGAAAATGAACATGCAGATACAACACCCATGGATGGATAGT
>JZKD02S1852953.1:67173-85700 GCA_000966675.3 Picea glauca
ATATTGTGCATGGTGTATTGTGGTGTATTGGTGTAACTCTTATACTATTGTTCATTGCTCATTGGATATAATTGAATGGTTTAAGTATAAGTTGGAAAAGTTTTTAAATTTTACTGGATACTGATTCACCCCCCCTCTCAGTATCAACACAATGTGCCAAAATTGTTTTCACGAATAGTATTCAAAACATTCCAAGAGTATATATACAAAACCATGGTTGTATACTTTGACGATTGGACAATCTATAGTCTACTCAGAAATCACATACAATGGATTTGACTTATGTTAGAATTATGCAAACATATTCAACTATCACTAAACATCATAAAATGCATATTTGACACACCTAATGGAATCCTTATAGGACATGTGGTATGTAAATATGGGGTGAAGGTCGACAGGGCTAAGATAAATATTATCCTTGATATAAAACCACCCATGAATAAAAAACATATCAAAATTCTATTGGGTCATACTGGCTATTATAGGAAGTTTATATGCCACTACTCAGAGATCACCTTCCCAATGGATGACCTTCTAAGAAAAGATGTTGAATTCAAATGGAGCCAATAATACCAAGAATCCTTCTATTTTTTAAAGAAAAATCTTGTCGAAACACCCATTCTCAAATTTCCAGACTAGTTGAGAAAGTTTCATGTCCATGTCGATGTGTCCAATGTAGTTGCCGGGTCAGCTTTAGCTCAACCATACGATAAAACAATGGATCACCAAAATGAATATGAAATTTGGAAATAGTACCTTAAGTCGATTGTCCACATAAATATTTCATGTCCTCTTCTTACATACTTCTCTTTCTCTCTTCATATTATACTTCTCCATATTGTAATATTGTAATCAAAATATGAAAAACAAAAACTTTGTATGACCCTCAATTTCTTAGGACGATCAAGGAATTGAGGTGGGATGAGATGTTGTAGGGGATATTCAACCTTGTTGACTAGACCCGATGGTCTACTTAGAATTTGTCGGTCAAACAGAGTAATTAGAAGTAGAAGTTGGTTGGAGTCTCTGTTAACCAACTGAACTAGGTAGTTACAACTGCCCGATATAGATATAAAAATATAAGCACATGAAGGCTCAGATAGCTTCATGTGAGAGGTTATATGTAATTTTACTATACTATCTATCATATAATAAAAGGGTTTTTCTTTGGGCTCTCATTACTTGTGTATGTCTATGTGTATGCATGTATCTTTATGATGGGTATGTAAGGGTGTACTAGTAACACTCCCTAATTTTCCCTAGATTATAAAAATGTTTCGTACGGTTTAATTACCAATTGTAATAATAGCCAAACACAACCCTGCAATAATAATAATTTGAGGCACAAACATGCATGATACTAGCACAAAATTTGTAATGATGGTTGAACAGTTAGAAAAGCACATGATCTCAAGTGCATAGGGAGATGCAAACACATGTGAGGCACCAACACATCATTATTCAAACTTTTAAATATTTATAAAACAATAAAACTCATAAAATAACATATGTTCTGTTGTTTGCAAGAATGGGGGAATTCTTGCAATTAATATTTTTTTGCATCAATAGGCCCAAGTTAACTTGTTTTCAACCCAACAATGATATAAGCATGGGGATATGACTTATTTAAATCAATTCATTCCTTGAATTAATATTATAAAGATAAATAAACTAACTAGAAAGAAAATAAAGGGTGACACAAATAAAATGGAAATTACTCAACACATCATGAAGAAAGACTATGTAAAATCTAGGTTTCTTGATAGAGGATGGGATGATTGGAGGAATATAAGGAATATGTGAAATCCTAGGATCTAAAATCAGTTCCAACTGAGGGTATAACTTCCCTATGAGGTTCTAAGAATACCAGACCTGTGTGCCTTAATTATTAATTTCTGCCACCCTACCACCAACCACTTTACTCCCTTTATTAGCTCTGACATTTTCCTTATTTCAACTGAAAACCAAATCTGCAACTATACCCCAATACCTTTATTGGGATATGGAGTATTTTATTCACACTAAACTACTGCAAACCAAATTCTTGGAAAAGCGAGCTTATTCTCCTACTCCATTTTTTTGAAACTTTCTACTCATGTATAAGCAGATTTCCATAGTAAACATTCAAGCAATTGATCTACTAACCAGATTTCTTGAACCTGCTTTGTCAAAATAAAAATTTGAAAATGAAACGACAACTCACTCTAAATATGAACCTCACACGTCAAGCGAAACCATGATAGAGGATTAAAAATGATAAAATACTCTAAGTATGCAGCCATCGGATCATAGAAATCATGGCCAATTACCTCTATATTGATAGTAAACTCTTGTTCTTTCTACTCCAGATGATTAGTTTGTCCTTGTGAAAAATATGTTCCATTGGAAACGTTGACATCTTCATTTTTGAGACCTGAAAATGGAATGGGAAAATGTTTCAATTTTCTTCCGCTGTGGGTTTCTTCCTTTAAGTTTAGAGTAGCAACATTTGAGTAAATTGAAAATGAAGCTAGAGGATTGCTGGAAACATATACAATTTTTCTATCACAAGCATTCTAGTATTCATAAAAAAATTGAGCAACACATGTACCTTACAACTATTGATTAATGTCTAATTCATAAATGTCTTCACCAGATTTCAAAGGAAAGGTATCATAAAAATCATAGGGCAATTGATTTATTTCATTTATTCCAGGAGTAGGAAGAACATGTGAATTGAGTTCATCATTTTGAGTAACTATCTCTTCATATATATGATCGGTCATATAAAAATTAAGGTATCCCAAAAAATTAGTTTCCTCTTCCAAGAATTGATCACTACCCTCTGCAAAATCATCTTAATGAAAATCTCCAAGAAAATTCATAACATAATCTTGTTGATATAACTTTTCTACAACTCCGGCAGTAAGAAAATCAGTTACAATAATATTAGAATAAAACCAAGAATCTAAATATGATGCATCAACATTTTGAAATAAGTGAAAACCACGATATGATATATGTTTCTCATAAACTTTTTCATGTTCATTATAGCTCTGATTTTGAAGTTTTCCACAAGCTAGAAGATTGTCCTCAAACTCTTATGCACAAAAAACCTCTACTACACGGATAATGAATTCCTTTCTTTGAGATAAATAACTAAATCAGGACGATGATGAGATGCAGTGTAAAACACCCTAGCAGCAGTTTCATATGGTTGAATAGCAATAGGCATGTTGAGATAGAGGAAGTGGAATGTTTTATTGAACCGGGTGACAGTCTCATCTCTTTTCTTCTTCAAAGCATAAAAATTAGATAGGTATTGTTCATACGACTTATTCTCTCCCCAATACTTCAATAAAGCATCATGAATATCATCCCATGAATATATTGAATATGCCTCCAAATGTATAAACATTATTCCATCATCCCCATGTAAATATTGACAAAATTTTCTCATGAACACATCCACGTGGAAGATTTCTAAAAGATCCATGAATCGTTCAAAAGAAATTGTGTGTTTCTCAACTTTCACATGGTCTTCCCCATTAAACCTAGGAAGGTAATCAATAAAATTTGGAGGATACTCATGAAGGATAAGTGGCATCTTCAGGGGTTTGTAACCTTTCCTAATCCTTGACAGAATTTTAGTGAGTTGGTTACAAGAAGGAACAATGATCCGAGGAGGTGGTAAATGACCTTTATTATTCACATGGTTACATGGATGATCATTTTCGGGAATAATTTCTATATAGAAAACATCCTTCTCAATAGGCTAAGGTGAAGGAATCAGATAAAAAGAAACAATGTAAAGAGATTAAAACTCTTATTCTTTCAAGGAGGGATATAAAATAGCAGGATTATGGTCATCTGAATAGAAAAAGAAAAAGATGATTATTTTAACATGCAAATGAAAGGACATGAAATAACCGATGAAAAATAATATAAGCTCTTGGAGGAAACTTATGACCTGATACCTAATTTTTCCTTTTAGTTATTTCATCTTTCTATCAGTTGGATTCTCCTTCCAGTGGAGTCTTTGATTGTGGAGTATCCAGGTGAAATTCTACAATCACTATGTGTGTCTGAATTTTTTTCACCATCAAAAACTAGATCTGATCATTGTCATTCTCCCAGGGAAATATTTCTTTGTTACTCCATTCCCTATAAATGGCGCCAGAATATGTTGGTACTAAGGTTTGCACCTGATTGCTAAATGGAAGAGCTAGGCCACCTCAAGTGTTGTAATTATTGTGTTTTATGAATTAAGTTTGTTGGTCAGTTGATAGATAGGTTTCCAAGGATAGGGATCTAGTTGGAGTGTTAAAAAATATCACTATAAGGTTTCCCTTAGATTTTGGCATGCATTTTCAGTGAACATATAAAGATAAGAAGAATAAAACAAGTGAAATACAAACAATCATACAATTTTCTACTTCTTGTATAAAATTTCAGACTTGAAATAATATTTTGAACATGTACCTAGACACAAATCATCCAACAGTTTATATTAAAATAAATTGTTCATTAAAACAATAACTGAAATCAGGTTGCATGGAAATAAAAAATTCATTGAGACAATAACTGAAAGGAAAATAAATAATAATTTTCATAAATTTCAATTTGCATCTAGATAGGATAACAAGACACACAAGATTTGAGAACAAAACACATCCTGTCACCAAAAAGTTATATTCACCAAGTAGGGAAATTAATAGTTTTATGCTTTAAGATCGAGCCAGAATCATGATGCTTGATCCATCCAAAATATGAACCCAATTTTGCATTCACATATCCATTTATTTATCCATCAAGAGGATTCAAATCCCTATCTTAGATCTAAGTTCTGGAGTTAAAATCCGCATTACATTCAGAACTGTAGATATTAACTTGACTGCTACTCCCTAATTATAGTTTTTAAGTGTTTCTTCAAACTAAGTGGAGTTGAGTTGATGTGTCAATTCATAACTCCCCATCAATTTGAACTTAAAAAAAAATTTGTTTTGATAGAAAGAAAATAGAAACTTATTACAAGTGGCAACAATACCTCTAACTAAACCAAAAAAAAATTCTATTAGTGCAACTGGACTTGATGTGGATAACTGAAGTAAAAATATGCATGCAAAATTATTCATAAGTTGTTACTAGAAATTAAATTTGCATGGATGCCCGCATACACCAAAAATTGGAGACCAACCTTGAATACTAGAACAAAACTCACCCATTATTTGACGAATTTCTAGGAAAAATGGCATAAAATATCTCTTCTATTATCCACAATAGTGATACTTGTGTAGAAACAGAGAGAGGATTTTGTGAATGGGACCTTTACCAACAAAAACCTCTTTCTGTTTTCAAAAATTCATCTCCATATGTTCAGAAGGTGTGCCAAAAGACAATGACTAAAATAGGGAAAACAAAATTTGACAAATTTCTGGGAGAAACGACCCCAAATATATCTTCGGTTATCCAAAATCATGATACTTGTGCAAAATTGAAGAGATATTTTTGTGAATGGGCTCGTTCCTGACAAAAAAATCTTTTGGTTTTCAAACATTCATCTCCATTTGTTTGGAAGGAGTTCTGAACGACAATGACTAAAACAAGGAAAAATAGAATTTTCATAAAATTCAGGCAATGCCTTTTGATGTTTCTTCTGCATATTTTGATAATTTCTTTGTAATTTTCATGTTAAACTTCAAGAATTTGATTTTGTTTCTACTTATCTTGAATTTTTTTCTTCATTCTAATATTTTGTTGACTAATGGTTTCCACCTGCAGTTTATTATCGTGCATCTCCTCTATTTTAGGTTTGGTCTTTGTTTTTACTCTGTTTTCATTTTTAATTTCATGACTTTCAGCAACAACATTCTTGTTGAGGTCAAGGGGGAGATCATTTTTCATTGGTCTCATATAATACATGGGTTTCTTCTCATTTTTGTCATCAATGGTGTCTTTCACAGGTTCATCCACTGCCAACATTTTCCCCCTTTGCCTCTAGTTTAATCTCCTCTAAAAAATGCTATGGTTGTGTATCAACAATGTACTTTGTTTTCAAAACAATAGGTTTGGCACCTTTGTTTCAATGTAGATGACCTCAATTTCCTTCGAGGAATTTCTTCTTTTTTTGGAGTAATGGATCTTGATTTATTTGATCAGGTTCTTCTTTTTGCAAGTAAGGTCTCCTCTTTAGCTTGTTGGGTGGATTTGGATGAACTCCCAGGTTCAATGGAAAACCTAGATACCTCTATTAATAATTGTGATCGAGGATATGCACTACTTAGGGTTTAATTACTAGTTGTAATTATAACCACACACAACCCCACAATAATAATAACTCGAGGCCCAAACATGCATGATATTAGCACATAATTTGTAATGATGGCTGAACTAGTAGAAATTCATGCGATCTTGAGTGCATAGGGAGATGCAAACACATGCGAGGTGCCACCACACCATTATTAAAACATTTAAATATTTTTAAAACAATAAAACTCATAAAATAGCGTTTGTTCTATTGTTTGCAAGAATGGGGGCATTCTTGCAATCAATATCTTTTTGCATTGATAGGCCCAAGTTGACCTATTTTCAACCCAACAATGATATAAGCATGGTAATATGACTTATTTAATTCAAATAATTCCTTGACTTAATATTATAAAGAGAAATAAACTAACTAGAAAGGAAATAAAGGGTGACAAAAATCAAATGGAAATGACTCAACACATCATGAAGAAAGACTAAGTAAAGGCTAGGTTTCTTGACATAGGATGGGGTGATTGGAGGAATACAAGGAAGAGGTGTAGAACTAGGATCTAACATTGACATCATTAGAAATTCCGTGTTAATATCATGCATGTTTGTGCCTCTTATTATTATTGCAGGGTTGTGTGTGGTTATCATCACAATTGGTAATTAAACCCTAAGCACACATATCCTCAATGTTTATTATCAACAAAGTCATATAGGGTTTCCACTGAACATGGGAGTTCATCCAAAGCCACCCAATAAGATAAGGAGAATACCTTGCCTACAAAAAGAAGAACTTGATCAGATAAAGAAAGATCCATTACTCCAAAAAATCAGGAAATTACTCGAAGGAAATTGAGGTCATATACATTGAAATTGAGAAGGAAAAAAAAGGGAAACCATACCCCAAGTTTCAAACTTGTTGTTTTGAAAACAAATTACATTGTTAATACACAACCAGAGTAGTTTTTAGAGGAGATCAAACCAAAGGAAAAGGGGGAAAATGTTGATGGTGCATGAACCTGTGAAAAACACCATTGATGAAAACCTTAAGAAGAAACCCAGGTATGATATGAGACCAAGTAAAACTGAGCTTCCCCTTGACCTCGAAAAGCCTATTTCTACTGAAAGGAATGAAATTAAAAATGAAAAAAAAGTGAAAAAAAAGACCAAACCTAAAGTAGAGGAGATGGAGGATAGTAAACAGTAGGTGGAAACCATTAGTCGAGAAAATGTTATAAGGAAGAAACAAATTCAATATCTGCAGCAAAACAATTAAACGCTTGAATTGAAACATGAAAAATTACAAAACAATTATCAAAATGATGCAGAAGAAACATCAAAAGGCATTGCTAGAATTTTCTAAAATATTATGCTTTACCCTTTTTTATTCATTGTCTTTCAGCACACCTTCCAAACATATGGAGATGAATTATTGAAAACCGAAAGAGGTTTTTGTCTTGAACGGGTCCATTCACAAAACCTCTCTCCATGTGTACACATGTATCAAATTTTGGGAGAATAGAAGAGATATTTGAGGTCATTTTTCCCATAAATTTGACAAATTTTGTTTTCCCTGTTTTAGTCATTATCTATGGGCACACCTTCCAAATAGCTTGAGATTAAGTTTTGAAAACCAAAAGAGGGTTTTTCTAGAATGGGACCATTCAAAAAAAACTCTCTCAATTTTTACACAAGTATCATGATTTGGGAGAATTGAAGAGATATTTGAGGACGTTTTCCCAAAAATTCACCAAATTCTGGGTGATTTTTGTTCTAGTATTCAAGGTTGGTTAATATTTTTTGGTGTACGTGGGCATACATGCAAAGTCAACTTTTAGCTACAACTTATGAAGAATTTTGTATGCATATTTTTACTTCATTCATCAACATCAGTTCCAATTGCACAAATATAATTTTTTTTTGGTTTAGTGAAAGGTACTGCAACCACTTGTAATAAGTTGTTATCTTTTGATAAAAAAAAAAATTGAGGTTGAATTGATGGAGATTTATGAAATGACACTTCAATTCAACTCCACTCAGTTTAAAAAATGTTTAGATATTTTAATTAGGCAATAACAATGAATTTGTATCTACAGGATCTGATTGTGGTGTAAAGTTGAACTTTAGAGTTTATATCCTAGATAGGTAGTCGAACCCTCTCTGGATAGAGATAAATAGATGGATTTTTTAATGTAAAAGGGTTCATTTTTTGGAGGGATCAAGCATAGGAATATTGGATGGGACTTGAATCATAAAACTGTTAAGTTCCCCACCTGGTGAATTGTTGGCACACGAGCAGACCCAGGGTTTAGCTCCAAGAGTTCACCAATAATCCCTAACTACTAGCCCTTTAGGAAACACCTACGAAGAAGATGTAGTCTCACCCGAAGAATTTATGAGGGGGTTGCAGGACAGGGATGTCTACAACCAAGAGGAATATCAATTGGATCTAACACAACAATGCAATCATAGTATATCAATGACAGAGACAAAATATCAATCACACATAACAAAACATATATGTGGTTCACCCTCTCTCTAGGGCTATGTCCACAGAAATGTGCTATAATATATTTAAGGTAAAGCATATAGTTCTTGTCTACACTCTTAGCTAGCAGATATTATTTCTTATCCTCTCCTTCTCTCCCCTTCTTGTGCACCCAGTTGAAGATCTTACAATACCAGAAGGATCTCACACTTAGCACTTCTCTCTCTCACACAAAAATAATTTATCACACAACAATACTACTAAATAAACAATAATATCATACCAAAAACCCCAAACTAGGTCCCCATGACCTTTATTTATACATTAAAATTACTCACCGACATCTTAAGTCCGAAACCTAGGTGTCAAAATCCTATATACCAAAACCCTAAGTGTCTAAAACCCTAGGTCAACTTGACCCATATTTTCGGGGCTTCACCATCTTGTCTTTCCTTTCTTCTCACGCGGTGCTCCAAAGCATCCAATGGTATCTTTTTCCACTTGCTGACTTGTCCATGATCCTTCTTCCTTTCTTATCTGTCATTCTTGATATCCTTATCCGACGACTTCCTTTCTTGGACTTCACTTCATATTTTCTGCTCTTTTTCTCACTTTGACCAAATAACAGTCACTGTGTCTTGCGCGAAGTTCACATTTTTCCTTTTCTTCCTTGATCTTCGCTTGATTCCCTAAAAAAGGGCCAACACACCCCCAATAGTCACTTGTGACTCGTCCTGAGGCACTTCAGATCTGATCCTTGTATTTTACTTCGAATTATGACTGTGCAGTGCAACCTCTGCATTCTACTCTATGGATCCTTTTCCTCCTTTGTGTAGATTGTCTTTTATGTGCCTGGTACCCAGTTTCAACTGCACCTAGTACCTAGACCCTTTTCTTCATGCTCCTACTGAGAGTTGCAAGGTAGTTGGTTGTCATAATACAACTTCAGTTGGCTCCCATTCAATAATCCTTCCTTCCACTCCCCATTCAAAGTCTTCAATTGCGCAACTCCTCTCTCTGTAACATAAGAGATCTCGTATGGCCCTAGCCAATGCGTTTCAAACTTCCCAGGATGTTTGATGAACTTACTTTCATATATCAGGACTAGATCACCTTGTTTAAATGCATTCTTCTTGATGTGTCTGTCATGATATAACTTCTCTCTTTCCTTTTGTACTTGTTGATGGAATCCTGCAACAAATATTCCTTCCTCCAAGTCAACCAACTGTGCAAGCCTCTCTTGAACAACGCCAGGGTCATCCATATCTGTAAAGGAAACAATTCTCAGGATTGGTACCAAATATTCCATTGGAACAATAGATTTGAGACCATATACCAACTTGAAGTGGGTCTGCATTATTAGTTTCTTGCAAGTGGTCATATAGGCCCATAATATTGTTGGTACTGTTAAATCCCAATCATCCCTATTCACACTACAAATCTTCATCAACATTGTCTCCAAGATTTTATTGAATGCTTCAACTGTCCCATTTTCTTGTGGATGGTAAGGTGTGCTCTTATGATGGTGGATTGCAAATTGTTCAGTCAGGGATTCAATTGTCTTATTGATGAAGTGTGTGCCTTGATCACTCATAAGGATCTTTGGGCATCCAAACCGGGTTATGATGAAATCAAATATGAAGTGCGCAGCTGTAGTTTCACTACAATCCTTGACTTCTCTTTCTTCATCCCATCTAGTCAAGTACTCTGTCGCAGTAATTATGTACCTTTCTCTTGTATGCTTCCTGGTGGATTTATAGGTCCAATGAAGTCAATGTCCCATTTATCTAAGGCTTATAGGGTCAGCTATGGGGCTAATGGAATTTCATCTCTTCTGTATGGTTTCCAAACTCTTTGGCATACATCATAGTCTCTGTAATAGTCTCTATCATCTCTATGTAAGGTAGGCCGCCAAATTCCAGCTCTTAGAACCTTCTACGTAGTTTATTTCCCTGAGTAATTTCCTCCTGCGATGACTTCATGAGCCTTTGCGAGGATCAATGGTCATTCTAACTCCATAACACATCTTCTTAATATCTCATCAGGTCCCATATTGTATAGATGTCCATCTATAAGTGAGAAGTCTGCAGTGCGCACTACTAGTTGTTTCTTCTGGGGGATTCTATACTCACTAGGTGCCATTCCTGTTGATAGGAACTGGACTATCTCTGTGAATTGGTCATCAATATTTCTAATGGTCAGTAGCTGTGCATCCGACAATTAATCCTCTAAACTGGTCGACTTTTTATGATGTTCCATCCTTGACAAGTGATCATGACCTTTTCTCATTCTCCCTGGCTTTACTATGATCTCAAAATCATATTTTTGGAATATCAGAAGCCATATGCATATTCCCCCCTCAAACACTGGCTTGTTGACTAGGTATTTAAGCATAAAGTGATCAGTAAACATTTTGAAGTGTCCTCCCATCAAGTAGTGGCGAAATTTCTGCAATTCATATACCATGGCTAACCCTTCTCGCTCTGTAGTGGTGTAATTAATCTCAGTAGTTGATAAATTCCTTCTAGCAAAGGATAACGGTTGATCAATATCTACTCCTTTAGGTTTTTATAACATAGCTCCTAAAGAAATGGAAGATGCATCTACATGCACATGAAATTCCTTGGTCCAATATGGGAAAACCAGAATAGGCGCAGTAACCATTTTTTGTTTTAGTGTGTCGAAGTTCTGCTGGCATTCTTCTATCCAACTAAACTGAAAATATTTCTTCAAAATGTTTTCCATTGGTGCTATGATCTGAGCATATTCTTTGATGAATTTCCTGTAATATCCTATGTGTCCCAAAGTAGTGTGCAACTGTTTGACTGAAGTAGGAGGGGGTAGATCAACTATAATGAAAATTATGTATGGATCTATCAATAATCCTTGCTTACATACAATACGACCAAAAAAAACTCCAAATGGTGAAAAGAAAATGCATTTCTTCAGGTTCAAGGCAATTTGACACTACCTACATTTATCTAACATTATCCTTAGACATTCAATATGATTTTTTAGTAAACTAAAAACAGTCCAATTATCAAAATATGCTTCTAGGAATTTATGCAGAAATTCCTTGAATGCTTTGACCACCACCCTAGAAACGATGTTTGGGGAATTCTTCAATCCGAATGGCATCACTGTATACTAATAGGATCCCCATTCTATTGCAAATGTGATCTTGTGGCGATCTTCCTTGGAAATATGTATCTGATGGTATCCTGAAAATCCATTTGTAAAAGAATATACTTCNTTCTTGACATAGGATGGGGTGATTGGAGGAATACAAGGAAGAGGTGTAGAACTAGGATCTAACATTGACATCATTAGAAATTTCGTGTTAATATCATGCATGTTTGTGCCTCTTATTATTATTGCAGGGTTGTGTGTGGTTATCATCACAATTGGTAATTAAACCCTAAGAACACATATCCTCAATCTTTATTATCAACAAAGTCATATAGGGTTTCCACTGAACATGGGAGTTCATCCAAAGCCACCCAATAAGATAAAGAGAAGACCTTGCCTACAAAAAGAAGAACTTGATTAGATAAAGAAAGATCCATTACTCCAAAAAATCAGGAAATTACTCGAAGGAAATTGAGGTCATATACATTGAAATAGAGAAGGAAAAAAAAGGGAAACCATGTCCCAAGTTTCAAACTTGTTATTTTGAAAACAAATTACACTGTTAATACACAACCAGAGTAGTTTTTAGAGGAGATCAAACCAAAGGAAAAGGGGGAAAATGTTGATGGTGCATGAACCTGTGAAAAACACCATTGATGAAAACCTTGAGAAGAAACCCAGGTATGATATGAGACCAAGTAAAACTGAGCTTCCCCTTGACCTCGAAAAGCCTATTTATACTGAAAGGAATGAAATTAAAAATGAAAATAAAGTAAAAAAAAAGACCAAACCTAAAGTAGAGGAGATGGAGGATAGTAAACAGTAGGTGGAAACCATTAGTCGAGAAAATGTTATAAGGAAGCAACAAATACAATATCTGCAGCAAAACAATTAAACGCTTGAATTGAAACATGAAAAATTACAAAACAATTATCAAAATGATGCAGAAGAAACATCAAAAGGCATTGCTCGAATTTTCTAAAAATTATGCTTTACCCTTTTTTATTCATTGTCTTTCAGCACACCTTCCGAACATATGGAGATGAATTATTGAAAACCGAAAGAGGTTTTTGTCTTGAACGGGTCCATTCACAAAACCTCTCTCCATGTGTACACATGTATCAAAGTTTGGGAGAATAGAAGAGATATTTGAGGTCATTTTCCCCATAAATTTGACAAATTTTGTTTTCCTTGTTTTAGTCATTATCTTTGGGCACACCTTCCAAATAGCTTGAGATTAAGTTTTGAAAACCAAAAGAGGGTTTTTCTAGAATGGGACCATTCACAAAAACCTCTCTCAATTTTTACACAAGTATCATGATTTGGGAGAATTGAAGATATATTTGAGGACGTTTTCCCAGAAATTCGCCAAATTCTGGGTGATTTTTGTTCTAGTATTCAAGGTTGGTTAATATTTTTTGGTGTATGTGGGCATAAATGCAAAGTCAACTTTTAGCTACAACTTATGAAGAATTTTGTATGCATATTTTTACTTCATTCATCAACATCAATTCCAATTGCACAAATAGATTTTTTTTTTGGTTTAGTTAAAGGTACTGCAACCACTTGTAATAAGTTGTTATCTTTTGATAAAAAAAAAAAAATTGAGGTTGAATTGATGGAGAGTTATGAAATGACACTTCAATTCAACTCCACTCAGTTTAAAAAATGTTTAGATATTTTAATTAGGCAATAACAATGAATTTGTATCTACAGGATCTGATTGTGGTGTAAAGTTGAACTTTAGAGTTTATATCCTAGATAGGTAGTCGAACCCTCTCTGGATAGAGATAAATAGATGGATTTTTTAATGTAAAAGGGTTCATTTTTTGGAGGGATCAAGCATAGGAATATTGGATGGGACTTGAATCATAAAACTGTTAAGTTCCCCACCTGGTGAATTGTTGGCACACGAGCAGACCCAGGGTTTAGCTCCAAGAGTTCACCAATAATCCCTAACTACTAGCCCTTTAGGAAACACCTACGAAGAAGATGTAGTCTCACCCGAAGAATTTATGAGGGGGTTGCAGGACAGGGATGTCTACAACCAAGAGGAATATCAATTGGATCTAACACAACAATGCAATCATAGTATATCAATGACAGAGACAAAATATCAATCACACATAACAAAACATATATGTGGTTCACCCTCTCTCTAGGGCTATGTCCACAGAAATGTGCTATAATATATTTAAGGTAAAGCATATAGTTCTTGTCTACACTCTTAGCTAGCAGATATTATTTCTTATCCTCTCCTTCTCTCCCCTTCTTGTGCACCCAGTTGAAGATCTTACAATACCAGAAGGATCTCACACTTAGCACTTCTCTCTCTCACACAAAAATAATTTATCACACAACAATACTACTAAATAAACAATAATATCATACCAAAAACCCCAAACTAGGTCCCCATGACCTTTATTTATACATTAAAATTACTCACCGACATCTTAAGTCCGAAACCTAGGTGTCAAAATCCTATATACCAAAACCCTAAGTGTCTAAAACCCTAGGTCAACTTGACCCATATTTTCGGGGCTTCACCATCTTGTCTTTCCTTTCTTCTCACGCGGTGCTCCAAAGCATCCAATGGTATCTTTTTCCACTTGCTGACTTGTCCATGATCCTTCTTCCTTTCTTATCTGTCATTCTTGATATCCTTATCCGACGACTTCCTTTCTTGGACTTCACTTCATATTTTCTGCTCTTTTTCTCACTTTGACCAAATAACAGTCACTGTGTCTTGCGCGAAGTTCACATTTTTCCTTTTCTTCCTTGATCTTCGCTTGATTCCCTAAAAAAGGGCCAACACACCCCCAATAGTCACTTGTGACTCGTCCTGAGGCACTTCAGATCTGATCCTTGTATTTTACTTCGAATTATGACTGTGCAGTGCAACCTCTGCATTCTACTCTATGGATCCTTTTCCTCCTTTGTGTAGATTGTCTTTTATGTGCCTGGTACCCAGTTTCAACTGCACCTAGTACCTAGACCCTTTTCTTCATGCTCCTACTGAGAGTTGCAAGGTAGTTGGTTGTCATAATACAACTTCAGTTGGCTCCCATTCAATAATCCTTCCTTCCACTCCCCATTCAAAGTCTTCAATTGCGCAACTCCTCTCTCTGTAACATAAGAGATCTCGTATGGCCCTAGCCAATGCGTTTCAAACTTCCCAGGATGTTTGATGAACTTACTTTCATATATCAGGACTAGATCACCTTGTTTAAATGCATTCTTCTTGATGTGTCTGTCATGATATAACTTCTCTCTTTCCTTTTGTACTTGTTGATGGAATCCTGCAACAAATATTCCTTCCTCCAAGTCAACCAACTGTGCAAGCCTCTCTTGAACAACGCCAGGGTCATCCATATCTGTAAAGGAAACAATTCTCAGGATTGGTACCAAATATTCCATTGGAACAATAGATTTGAGACCATATACCAACTTGAAGTGGGTCTGCATTATTAGTTTCTTGCAAGTGGTCATATAGGCCCATAATATTGTTGGTACTGTTAAATCCCAATCATCCCTATTCACACTACAAATCTTCATCAACATTGTCTCCAAGATTTTATTGAATGCTTCAACTGTCCCATTTTCTTGTGGATGGTAAGGTGTGCTCTTATGATGGTGGATTGCAAATTGTTCAGTCAGGGATTCAATTGTCTTATTGATGAAGTGTGTGCCTTGATCACTCATAAGGATCTTTGGGCATCCAAACCGGGTTATGATGAAATCAAATATGAAGTGCGCAGCTGTAGTTTCACTACAATCCTTGACTTCTCTTTCTTCATCCCATCTAGTCAAGTACTCTGTCGCAGTAATTATGTACCTTTCTCTTGTATGCTTCCTGGTGGATTTATAGGTCCAATGAAGTCAATGTCCCATTTATCTAAGGCTTATAGGGTCAGCTATGGGGCTAATGGAATTTCATCTCTTCTGTATGGTTTCCAAACTCTTTGGCATACATCATAGTCTCTGTAATAGTCTCTATCATCTCTATGTAAGGTAGGCCGCCAAATTCCAGCTCTTAGAACCTTCTACGTAGTTTATTTCCCTGAGTAATTTCCTCCTGCGATGACTTCATGAGCCTTTGCGAGGATCAATGGTCATTCTAACTCCATAACACATCTTCTTAATATCTCATCAGGTCCCATATTGTATAGATGTCCATCTATAAGTGAGAAGTCTGCAGTGCGCACTACTAGTTGTTTCTTCTGGGGGATTCTATACTCACTAGGTGCCATTCCTGTTGATAGGAACTGGACTATCTCTGTGAATTGGTCATCAATATTTCTAATGGTCAGTAGCTGTGCATCCGACAATTAATCCTCTAAACTGGTCGACTTTTTATGATGTTCCATCCTTGACAAGTGATCATGACCTTTTCTCATTCTCCCTGGCTTTACTATGATCTCAAAATCATATTTTTGGAATATCAGAAGCCATATGCATATTCCCCCCTCAAACACTGGCTTGTTGACTAGGTATTTAAGCATAAAGTGATCAGTAAACATTTTGAAGTGTCCTCCCATCAAGTAGTGGCGAAATTTCTGCAATTCATATACCATGGCTAACCCTTCTCGCTCTGTAGTGGTGTAATTAATCTCAGTAGTTGATAAATTCCTTCTAGCAAAGGATAACGGTTGATCAATATCTACTCCTTTAGGTTTTTATAACATAGCTCCTAAAGAAATGGAAGATGCATCTACATGCACATGAAATTCCTTGGTCCAATATGGGAAAACCAGAATAGGCGCAGTAACCATTTTTTGTTTTAGTGTGTCGAAGTTCTGCTGGCATTCTTCTATCCAACTAAACTGAAAATATTTCTTCAAAATGTTTTCCATTGGTGCTATGATCTGAGCATATTCTTTGATGAATTTCCTGTAATATCCTATGTGTCCCAAAGTAGTGTGCAACTGTTTGACTGAAGTAGGAGGGGGTAGATCAACTATAATGAAAATTATGTATGGATCTATCAATAATCCTTGCTTACATACAATACGACCAAAAAAAACTCCAAATGGTGAAAAGAAAATGCATTTCTTCAGGTTCAAGGCAATTTGACACTACCTACATTTATCTAACATTATCCTTAGACATTCAATATGATTTTTTAGTAAACTAAAAACAGTCCAATTATCAAAATATGCTTCTAGGAATTTATGCAGAAATTCCTTGAATGCTTTGACCACCACCCTAGAAACGATGTTTGGGGAATTCTTCAATCCGAATGGCATCACTGTATACTAATAGGATCCCCATTCTATTGCAAATGTGATCTTGTGGCGATCTTCCTTGGAAATATGTATCTGATGGTATCCTGAAAATCCATTTGTAAAAGAATATACTTCTTGGCCTCCCACATTATCTAACACTTCGTCAGTAAATGGTGTAGGGAAGGGGTCATGGAAACAAGCATCATTCAACTTCATGAGATCTACACATATCCTGATCTCTCCTATCTTCCTGTCTTGTACCACCATAGGGATAATCCATTCAGACTCTTCGACAGGTTCTATGATTCTTGCTTCCAACATTCTATTGACCTCAATTTTCACTTTCTCCTTATATTTAGGGTTTAGTCTGTAAGGTCTCTATTTGACTAGTTTTATCACTGAAATTTTGTCTACAAATGGTTACAGGAATCCAGCATCATCAAAAGACTCATTAGTTCACTCATGGACCAAAAATGCATTTCCAAAAGGTCCAAAACTATACAACCAGTTATAAAATAAGCATGTGCTAAGACTACAAAGGGAGTGAGTGCACATGCACCATCCAGAAATGCAATAAAAGCACACATGTGCACGATGCGTGGTTGTGGATGCAAAAAACTGTGCACCCCTCATAACGATGCATTTATGATATTGGTCAACCTTCCACCCACTTCTGATTCAGCTTCCAAGTTGATTTGACACCCAAATCTCGGATGAATCTCGTTGGGGGGATAGTCAAAGACCTAAGGGTGCCCTAAAGGGCCCCTTGTTCACACTAAGAACTGGTTGCATAATGCCTCAAATATATGCTATAAAAGGAGGCCATGGGTGCACTATATTTTCAAGGAATTCATTTGTATTGCTATGTTTCTTATATTCTCTTGGAGGATCCTCTTTCCTTATCAAAAGCATGCAAGCACCATTTCATTTAGCCATTCATATCACCTCTTGAGTGAATGTTCTTTGGATTCTCTTCACCATTTCATTCTAGTTTGTTACTTGTAATAAGAGCTCAATATTTGGGGGTCCAAGAGCCCTCCCTTGGAGGAAGAGAGGACCCATACATATCCCTTTCTCTTTGGTGTTTTCTTTCCACTAATACAATCCTTTCCATTGGTGGCATGAATGTTGTTTATTTCTTGTTCTAATGTCCTTATGCACTATAATTTAGTTTTTCTGATTTTTCTTAGTTTAGTCTTTTGTTTATATCATATGCTTGATGTTTCTAACTCTTGCATTCACTACTGTCTTTCCTAGCTAACCCAACTAGGCTTGTAAGGATATTTATTTTGCTCATTTAGGTGACAAAAGGGGTGCAACAGATTGGTGACTCCTTTGGGGAAAGGTATCAATTTCCTCCCCCATTTGGGTTATATTAGCTCTTCCTTTTGTTTATTTAACTTGTAGGAACCATAACCGGCCCAAGACAGCCTACAAAAAGCCAAATTTAA
>JZKD02S1852976.1:22741-34956 GCA_000966675.3 Picea glauca
CCCCCTTCCCACCTATAAATAGGAATACAGAACACTGGAATTTCTATGGACCACTCCCCCTCCAAATTCTTCCTTACTACCATATTAATATGTCAGTGCAATATTTTCCATGGAATAGACAGTGGGACATTTTTCTTCCTACACAAATCCAATAAGGTTATTACCCTTCTATGCAGAAATGCCTTCATAAACCTCTTTGTTTCGGATTTCACATTGTAAAAAAGGGATTCCTACTTCATTACATAAAGTTTAAGAACTTTGTTATCAAAGGTTGACATATCCACAAACTATGCTAACTGGATGCATATAATGAAAACGTCTTGTATGTTATTTCCATATTCACCTCTAGATCAGAGATAGGTTCTAAAATTTAATTTGGGACTCTAAAGTGGAATGGCAGTCACTAAGATCTCTTCTTAAACATAAAACACCATGTCCATGACACAATGAAATAATGGTAATGCTCTTTGTCATGTGAGACACAATGAAACATGTCACAATACTTTCAAAGTTGCATATATCATGTCACAATATTTTGGAAGTTGCATCATTAAGAGAAGCTCAAATTATCATTAAGTGTATAAAAAAATTACAGTCACAGATATATACAAGCCATAGAAATAGCCTTGTGTATATTATCAGCTATATAATGTACATCTAACTGTCTTATAAAATTATTACATGACATCATGAATTTCTTTTAGTATTCTTTTCTTCTTTCCAGTGCTTAAGAAAATCATCAATGTCCATGTCTTCATTTACTAGGTGCTCTACAGTAGATGATGTTGTTTCAATCCTTTCACACCGAGTATGTCTTGTCTCATACCCACGGTGTGGATGTTGTTGTGGGGGGCCATCACCTAAAAAAATAAAAAATATTGAATTTATATGGCCAATTTTTAAATAGGGTTGAAGTAGTTCATTATTATTGAAAAAAAACTCTGTAATGTAATTATTTACCTGGTCCTCTAGTCAACACCATTGGAATGGTTGCCAACTTGTTCACCTGATCTTCAGGTTGAGGATGATCATTTATAACATTCTCTGTCATTGAAACGTAAAAAATTATAAGTACAAAATTATTAAGTATATGATTAATATATAGACATTTTACCCTCGTGGGCCTCTACATTCACTGGAACATCTTGGGGTTGCACCTCACTGGGATGGGGCTGCTGGGGAGAACCATGATGATCTTCTGGTTGCATTTCACTATCAATGCTTTGTTGTTTAGTACTAATGGTAGGTTTGATAGTGCTTCTCCCTTGATTAAAACAAAGTAAGACATTAAATTATGGACGATATCAAACATTTACGTATTTTATAAGTAACGAAAGGTTAAGGTGGACTAGTTTTTATTTACCTTATTCAACAAATTGGATCTTGGGGTCTGCCCCATGATTTTCCTATGATCAACCATGACTTTATAACCGTACTTGTAACCAATTTGGAGGTCTTCCCCCATGGTTCCAGTTCTGAAGTCGTCACCCTGCATTGCAAAAGGGCATGGTTTTTTAATTTTTTTGGTTGCAATTACCTTAAAGTTGCAAGGTGATACAAATAATATTCTTAAGATGTTTGGGTACTGACACTGATTCCCATAACCTCCACAACCTACAGGTCGAAAGGTCCACATCAGCATAGGATCTTCCTTTTCACCAGCCCGAAGAACTCCAAACGACTCTTCTATTTCCCTATCGGGAAATCTGCACCCACAACAAACTCTTATAGGATCCCCTCTTTACACTTGGGAGATCGGATTTCACAACTTTGTGAATCCAATGGTCGAGCGTTGGTCTCTCAAATCACTGAAACCCGACAACAGTCAATGCTGACCTTTCCTTTACCCTTTCGGGATTTTCCCTATCGCGATTTCGGCAATCGCGATGTCAAGGAACTTGTCTCACCAACTCCCAAATCCTGATTTACCGAAACTCTGATACACTCGTGCGCTTTGAATTTTCAACGCCATGTCACTTCTGTTAGGATTTCAGATTTCGCAGTATCGCGAATCCTAATACAATGATTTCGGGATTTCACTCCATGAAACTCCAAAACATCGTGCCACCTGTCCACCTCGCTAACTCCTGTGGCCCCACACTATTTTCTTGACAATGGGATATTGTGTTTCGCGATTTCACGATTCCCATTGCAACTTTTATGGGACTTCAACCCACGAACCCCAATATGAAATTCCACATGAAAATACGATGGTCCTTGTGACTCAGATCTATGGTCCTTCCCCTCCTGAGCTTTGAACCTTTAGGGAATACTTCACGGTATCTCCCCTGTTCCTCTGTGAGATCTAACGGCTCACTGAAATTTGTGAATTATCGTCAGAGAATTCCGACCATCCATCTTTGCTTGGCGATTTCTATGAATGACCAAGTGTTCCTCCACGGAACTCATCCACCTACGGCACAAACTTATGACACTTCTTACAAAATTCCAGTCGCAACTTCCCTACGTTGTCCTTCAACAATTTCGAAGGCCTTATCCTTCCTGAGATTTCTTATAACTCTGAGCCTTAGAAAAGACTCTTGCGCGCACTCCTTGCAGAAACCTTCAGACACTTCCAAGTGTTGAATTTACTTCAACCCTACGTACACCTACAACAACAGTCTCTCAATGCTTCACTCAGGTTCGCAACCCTGAGACTTCACTTGGCCTCTACACTCCTTGCACGACTCTTGTGCCTGTTTACACTTCTTTGGAATTGAGAACAAAGGATACCCTATCTGAATCCTTTGTCAATGCAGTCCTTGCAGACACTTCAACTGCACTCCTTGTAGGAACCCTTGGCTTAGATAGAGAAACAATTGAAACTCATTCCTACCTCCTTTCAGACTTCAAACTCAAACATGAAATCATATACACAGCATATAAAGCAAATGTATAACGGGAAGAAAACATTCATGAGCATATCATTCAACATCAACACACAGAGAAAAAACACAAAACCATGGATTTGAATCAACCTCTTTGTATTAATCCAAATATCTGTACATGGGTGTTCTTACACAACTCTCTGCATGCTCTTCTATGCTCTTCTCAACAATGTTGCTTCATAATAATGTTACAATACATAATGAGGGTGTCTATATCTCGTTTCCCTCTTGCCTTCTAAAACTATCTAATCTACACATTCAATTCTACCTACTTGCATTAACTCCTATAAATGCCTTCTACCTACTAAGGACGAGAGAAATCGATCAAGGTCCGTTTACATTATACTAGTGCGCTTCTTATTAATGACTTCATTTAAGATTGCGCATCAACTCCAAGGTAATTTCAAAATTTGCATTGGCACTTGTCTAGCTGTATGCTTGTCTCCACGTTGGCTCGCTTGATGTTGGCGATGCTCCTGCATCATACTCCCTAGCTTGAAAAATTTCATGGGCTCCTGTACATGAGCTCACGCATGGTCTGTCCATGCCTCTGAATCTCGGCTTCGATCTCCCAGCTGGCGTCTTCAACTGGATGGCCCTTCCACTTAACCAAATACTCAAAGTATTCTTTCCGCCTGGTCTTCTTACTTATTCTTTTATCCAGTATGCGCTCCATCTATGGCTTCTCTGCAATTGGCATCTAGTTTGTCCAATGGATCACTAGTTTCTCATTTCTTATCCCTTCTTCTTCAGCCTTATATGGGTACAAATCTGAGATATTGAATATCGGAGAAATTCTGATCCCATCGGGTAATTCAATCTCGTAAGCATTTTCCCCAAATTTATTCAAGACCTTACATGGCCCGATTTTCTTCATCTTCAGCTTATTATATGTTCCTCTCAGAAACATTTCTTTCCTCAAATGTGCCAGAATCAAGTCACCAACCTCAAACTGAAGTTGTCTTATGTGCTGATCTATTCTACGCTTGTATTCCTGGCTTGAACTCTGTAATCGATCCTTCACCTAGTTGTGAAATTCTTTCATCGCCTCTGCGAATTCTTCTGCACTAGCACTCCTGGTCGCAGTCTGTTCTGAATCCCTCAGTTCAGAAATTCCTCTCGGTTGCATGCCATAAACAATATGAAATGGAGTTTTCCTCGTGCTCCTATTAACCGAGTCGTTATACGCAAACTCTGCCTGTGGTAATATGTTGTCCCACTAGCTGTGGTGCTCTGTCACCAAGCTTCTCATCAAGTCTCCCAGACTTTTGTTCACCACTTCTATCTGTCCATCCGTCTGAGGATGATAAGCTGAACTAAATGATAAGTTAGTTCCTAGCGTCTTCCATAAGGTCCTCCAGAAATTCCCTATGAACTTTGTATCTCGATCCAAAACTATACTTCTTGGCAAACCATGAAGTCGAATGAACTCTTTGAAAAACAGGTTTGCAATGTGAGTTTCATCACTGGTCTTCTGACATGGAATGAAATGTGCCATCTTGGAAAATCTATCCACTACCACAAAGATTGAATCAACACCTCTTTGTGTTCTTGGCAACCCCAATACAAAATCCATGCTAACTGCATCCCACGGTCTCTCCGGTATGGGAAATGGTTGATAAAACCCTGCAGTCTTCTTCCTTTCCTTAAAATGCTGGAAAATTTTGCATCTGTCCACGAATCTCTTGATGTCTACTCGCATTCCTGGCCAAAAATATGACCCATTCAATTTTGCGAACGTCTTGTCGTTACCAAAGTGTCCTGCTAATCCTCCACTGTGTTTCTCCTTCAACAAATTCTCCCTCATGGAGCATTTCATAATACACAGTTGATTGCCCTTGAAAAAAAATCCTTCCTGGATCATATATTTGGCCCATTGGCTTCTATCCCTGAGAATTGGATTCTCAGTTGCTTCATACGCCTCTTTAAAATCTTCATCATTTGCGTACATGTTCATGAGATCATCAAAACCCAATGTTTTGACTTTGAACTCCTGCAATAGCAAAAAATTCCTACTCAAAGCATCAAAAACTTTGTTAGCAGTACCTGAAATATGTTTAATCACAAATGTGAAATTCTGCATGTACTCAACCCATTTAACATGTCTCTTATTCAACTTTTCCTATTGAGTCACAAACTGCAATGCATGATTGTCACTATATAAGAAAAACTCTTTCGGGATCAAGTAATGCCTCCATTTCTTCAATGCCTGTATGATAGCATAAAACTCCTTATCATAAGTGGAGTATTTCACTTTCACTTCATTTAGCTTCTCACTGAAGTACGCTATCGGCCTGTCTTCCTGACCCAAGACTGCCCCGATTGCAAATCCACTTGCATCGCATTTCACCTGAAATGTCTTCCAGAAATCCAGCAACACCAAAACTGGTTGTTTCATAATCTTCCTCTTCAACAGATTGAAACTTTTCTCATCTTCTTCTGTCCAATGAAAGGACTTGTGTATTTTCTTCACTGTGTCCATCATTGCTGCACTAATTCCACTGAAATTCTTGATGAACTTTCGGTAGAAACTAGATAATCTGTGAAAAATTCTCACCTCAAAGATATTCTTCGGTGATGGCCAATTCTTGATTACCTCCACCTTATCTGGATCCATCCTCAACTCATTTGCTGAAATAAAAAACCCCAAATAAATGAGCTTTGTCTTCATGAATGAGGATTTCTTCATGTTTATCAACAACTTCTCCTGCTACAACTTTTGCATCACTATAGCCAAATGCTTCAGATGCTCTGCCACTGTTTTACTGAAAACTAGTATGTCATCCAAATACACAATGACAAATTTCCCGATGAACTCCCTCGGGACTTCGTTCATCAACCTCATGAAGGTAGTTGGCGCATTTGTTAAGACAAATGACATAACAAGCCATTCACACAACCCTTCATTTGTTTTGAATGTTGTCTTCCATTCATCACCTTCTCTCATGCGAATTCGATAATAACCACTTTTCAAATCAATCTTTGAAAAATACTTTGCTCCACTCAAGCAATCCATCAGATCATCCATCCTTGGCAATGGAAATATGTACCTAATGGTTATCTTATTAATTTCCCTTGATTCAATACACATCCTCCAGCCTCCATCTTTCTTCGGACTGAGTACTGTTGGAACAACACATGGACTCAAGATTTCCCTGACCAAACCTTTGTCCAACAAATCATGGACTTGTCTCTTAACCTCTTCATTCTCTTGTGGCGTCAATCTATATGTAGCTTTGTTTGGAAAACTGGCTTCTGGTATGAGATCAATATGGTGACTCACACTTCTGATCGGTGGTAACGAATGAGGTAATTCGTCCACTACTATGTCAGCGAACTCTTCCAGAAGTTCCTGAATTTCTTTTGGAAAATCATCCACTCTCGTGCTAGTCAAAACAATCTTCGGTTTCCTAACCACAATGAACTTTGTATCTTCCTTCTTCTTAACCTCTGTAAGAAGTTCCTTCCCACTCATGAGAAGTACAGTGTTGCTTACTTCTAGTTTCACTTCCTTATCCTTAATTGGAAGCAACATGTGTTTCCTCCCATTCTTTTGTAGGGTGTATGTGTTAATTATCCCATCATGAATCACATTCCTGTCATATTTCCATGGTCTACCCAACAATAGATGACAAACATCCATGGGAATAACATCACATAATATCTTATCATTATATCCTCCTATCTTAAATTCAACGAAACTTTGTATGGGCTTGGATGATCAATCATCTCTAGCTCCAACTTTTCTACCATCTTTGTTGAAACGAAATTATCCGTGCTACCACTATCTACAATGACCTTGCATACCCTCTCCTTTGTCTTGCAAGCAGTCCGAAAAAGTCTGGTTCTTTGGACTGAACTCTCCACCTCCTTCTTTGGTGTCAAAAGAGATTTTCGCATCATCAACAATCTTCCACCTTCAACATCTTCTGCCTCAACATCCCGCCTCTGTGCCTCGGCGATGTGAGTCTCTCCATTCTCCTTCTTTTTATCTGGACACTCGTAAGACTTGTGCCCATTCTTTCCACATGTGAAGCATGTGATTACTCCACCTCTTCCTCTTTCTCTACCTCTAGTACGAGGAAAAGTATTGTTATCAACATAATCTCCTCTCTGCTCAGTATGCTATCCTCTCTGTTCAGCATATTTCCTTCTCTGTGAGGTTCCACCTCTCTCAGTTTGAGTCTGAGGTTTCTTCTAGTCCTCCTTAGGCTTCTGATATTTTTCCTAGGCAACTGATTTGCCTCTAGGATGACTTCTGCCTCGGCCTCTCTGACTTAGATTTCATCTTAGCTTCTCTTCCGCTTTCAAAGACATCTGATAAGAATCTTCCACCATACGGATGGTTACCATTCTCATCTCATTCAGGATATCGTATCTCAGACCATTCATATATCTGGAAACTTTTTCATCATCGCTCTCCTGATGACCTGCCCTGATGCTCAGTTTGTAGAATTCCTTAGTGTATTCTTTCACTGTCATCAGCTTCTGTCTCAGGTTTCATATTCTCTTGAACATAGTAAATTGATAATCCCTAGGGATGAATTTCTCCTTCATCTTCGCGATCATTCTATCCTAGCTCTTGATCTTCTGCTTGCCCTTGCAGTGTCTGTCAGCTTGTAGTTCATCCCACCACAATGTTGCATGTCCTTTCAATCTTGTGACAACATGCTTGACTTTCTTGTCCTCTTCGACATATTTGTAGTCAAAGTATGTGTCCAGATATCTAATCTAGTATAGAAGCTCTTTAGCATCCAAGTTTCCCTCATAAACTGGAATGTCCATCTTTGCTCTTGCACCCATCCTTGTAATAGCTCTGATCAAGTGCTCGTTTGATGCATCTTCAGTTGTAACTTCTTCTTCATGTTCATCCTCAAATTCACTCTCGGAATCACTAAGATCCCCAACACTGACTGTGCATCTTTGCACTGTCTCCATGTCTTCAAGTCTGGCTCATAGATCACGCATTACTCTCTCCATGACTTGGTATGTCATCTGCCTGCCTTTCCTTCTTGGTATCTCCCTATCCTCTAGATTGGGTGATTGTGTATCTCTTCTCCTTAGCGGCATGGTGAATTCTCTTTCTCTTCTACAGAAAGCAAAGAACCTTTCTGTGCTCTGATACCAAACTGAAGTCGAAGCCCATAACCTCCACAAACCACAGGTTGAAAGGTCCACGTCAGCACAGGATCTTCCTTTTCATCGGCCCGAAGAACTCCAAATGGCTCTTCTATTTTCCTATTGGGAAATATGCACCCACAACAAACTCTTACGGGATCCCCTCTTTACACTTGGGAGATTGGATTTCGCAACTTCACGAATCCAATGGTCGAGCGTTGGTCTCTCAAATCCCCAAAACCCAACAATAGTCAACGCTGACCTTTCCTTTACCCTTTCAAGATTTTCCCTGTCGCGATTTCAGTGATCGTGATGTCAAGGAACTTGTCTCACTGACTCTTGAATCCCAACTTACTGAAACTCTGATACACTTGTGCACTTTGACTTTTCAATGCCACGTCACCTCTGTCGGGATTTAGGATTTTGTGGTATTGCAAATCCTAATGCAATGAGTTCAGGATTTCACTCTACGAAACTCTAAAACATCGTGCCACCTATCCACTTCGCTAACTGTTGTGGCTCCACATTGTTCTCTTGGCAATGGGATATCACATTTCGCGATTTCATGATTCATGTTGCAACTTTTATGGGACTTCAACCCACGAACCCCGATATGAAATTCCACGTGAAAATCTGACGGTCCTTGTGCCTTGGATCTACGATCCTGCCCCTCTTGAGATTTGAACCTTTAGGGAATACTTCGCAGTATCTCCCCTGTTCCTCTGTGAGATCTAATGTCTCACTGAAATTCGTGAATTCTCCTCAGAGAATTTCGACCGTCCATCTTTGCTTGGTGATTTCTGCAAATGACCAAGTGTTCCTCTGTGGAACTCGTCCACCTACAATGCAAAATTACAACGCTTCTTACAAAATTCCAGTCACATCTTCCCTATGCTGTCCTTCAACAATTTCGAAGGCCTTATCCTTCCTAAGCTTTCTTATAACTCTGAGCCTTAGAAAAGACCCTTTCACCCACTCCTTGCGGAAACCTTCAGACACTTCCAAGTGCTGAATTTCCTTCAACCCTGTGTACACCTGCAGCAACAGTCTCTCAATTCTTCACTCAGGTTCACAACCCTGAGACTTCACTTAGCCTGCACACTCCTTGCACGGCTCCTGTGCCTGTTTACACTTCTATGGAATTGAGAACAAAAGCTACCCTATATGAATCCTTTGTCAACGCACTCCTTGTGGACACTTCAACTGCACTCCTTGCAGGAACCCTCGGCTCAGATAGAGAAACAATTGAAACTCATTCCTACTTCCTTTCAGACTTCAAACTCAAACATGAAATCATATACATAGCATATAAATAAAATGTATAATAGGAAGCAAACATTCATGAGCATATCATTCAACATCAACACACAGAGAACAAACACGAAACCATGGATTTGAATCAACCTCTTTGTATTAATCCAAATATTTGTACATGGGTGTTCTTACACAGCTCTCTGCATGCTCTTCTATGCTCTTCTCAACAATGTTGCTTCATAATAATGTTACAATACACAATGAGGGTGTCTATATCCCGTTTCCCTCTTGATTTCTAAAACTATCTAATCTACACATTCAATTCTACCTACTTGCATTAACTCCTATAAATGCCTTCTACCTACTAAGGACGAGAGCAATCGCTCAAGGTCCATTTACATTATACAAGTGTGCTTCTTCTTAATGACTTCATTTAAGATTGCACATCAACTCCAAGGTAATTTCAAAATTTGCACTGGCACTTGTCCAATTGTTTGCTTGTCTCCGTGCTGGCTCGCTTGATGTTGGCGATGCTCTTGCATCAGGTACTTATGATTCGTGACTGTAACCTCAAGTAGCTGCCTGGGCCTAGCTTGTGTTGGCCATGTTTGGAAATCCTTTCTTTGGTTTCCTTCGAAGTGTCAGGCAATCTATCATCAAAATTTTCAAGTATGTTATATATAACAACACTTTTGTTTAGATCTAAAGAAAAATAAAGCTAGTATTGAATTCAAAAAAAATGTAATTTACCTTGGTGTACCAGTTATTTGTTCTCCTTATTTTATCAAAATCTTCTCTTTTGCATCATCAATGATTGCCTTCCACTCTCTCTCTGGAATTGAGGTAGGACACTCATACCTAGGACTTTTTTCCAAGCTTCGTCTATAAACATCCTGGGTATATTTTAAATATTCACCCACTGCAGATGTGATCGCTTTTGTATTGAACATGTCTACACCAAAGAGGCCTTCAAGATAATCCATAAGTTCCTTTTTGAGGTTGGAATTCTGGCAATTCCACCTCATGCATAAGGTTTCCCCAAAAATAAACAAGGCCTTGCTCTCTACGTGACTATAAAAAAGGTCATTTCCTACACACAAAAAGATATGATCATTAATTTAAAATTAATAATCTATATGATTTATATATGAGGACAACATTAAACGATTAAAATATGATTTAAAACTACCTGGGAGTCTTGATTGTTTTAATGGAAGTCCATTATTGTCGACCAAAAATGTGCACGGAAGGGTCCTCATGCTTGTCACACATCTAGCCCTAGCATATGCATCCATCTCAACCACATCACTATGATCCTCATCTCTGCCACCCTCTCTAGACTCTGATCAAGGTGTGGATACATGTTGGTGTATGTCATGGCTCCTATCTGCATGAGGTGTGGAAGATGGAGAAGTAAACAGTGCTCTCGCAACTATATGACTGCCCGCATCAGGACTCTGTAGCGTCTCTGTAGTGCCACTACTACCAACCCCGGGCTGAACAGGCTCCAAATATTCCTTTATAAAAAAGATTTTTTTTTCGTGAGATAATGTAAAAGTTAAAGAACAAAGTATCATAATTGAACATATGAGTGCATTAAAAAAAAAAAAAAAATTATGGTTATTACCTTATAGGCGTTAAGTTGTGACATAAGGACATTGACCCTTTCTTTAACATCTAGAGATTGTTCTGGATTATCTAACAAGATAAATAGTTCCTTTTAGCTTTAATGATCTTTTTTTTAATGAGAGCATCAGATCAGCGCAAGAATAAAATCCCTCCTCAATGGAAGAATCATGATCCACATGGCCTGCTGACTACATATAATTTCAACAAAAACAATGTTATTTCAATAAAATTATATAAGAAAATAATAAAAACAACGTAAAATGAAAGTGGAAATTGATAATCATTTACATGTTCTGCGGCTAGCCCCTTTCCACGATCAGCCTGCCACATTATAATATAATTAGAACCCTGAAATAGTTAAAAAATTGTTAATGATAAGAAAAAAACAATGTTAACGATAATATTTACAACAATGTTAAAGATAATAAAAAAATATAATGCAATAAGTAGAGGTTTCTTAAAGAGGTGTTGTATAAGAACCTGCACATTATTAGTCAATGTGTCTATTCGATTCAAATGGTAATCCATTAATAACTCTTCCCCGGGAGCTATCTTTTTTATTGCGCACAGGACTACTCGATTCTCTTCACATCCCTCAAATATGCAATTTGGTTGTTTGTTTGTTGTCCGAGGTCATGTGCTGTTTATAAACCCTACGATATTTCTAGAAGCTTTAGGCCTTCCATCAATATAGATAGTCGCTCTATTATTTTTATCCTTGTTTATTAGTTGTATATAATTTGCGGCGAGTGCATATCTCCGCATACTTTGCATGTACCACACCAGCCGCATCCAATCATTATAATTGTAACACGGTCTGACATAGTCCATCAATTCAGTTATTGTATTGTATTTTACAATTATTCCATCCATGGAAAATATCCCCAAGCCATGCAGGGAGGATGGTGCAATGCGATATGTCCTATTGTTTACAACGAAGTCAACATCTATAGGAGGTAGTTCCTTAGGTACCCATTGCTTCACCAGATACTTATACCTAAGTGGAACATCTATGTCTCCTATGCTCTCATCATCATAAGAGCATGATCCTCCTTCAGAAAGAAAAAATTTCATGTGTCTACAAAATTTTATTTTGACTTTTTTACCTCTGGTCCTTGTTTTCTTATCATATCTACTAGATGCAGTCGCATTTCTGGCCTCCATTTGTCCTAAGCTTTCCTCACTCAACGAAGAAATATATGAAAGGTACATGTTTGGTTGTACCTTCAGTTGCATGTGCACGTGTTGTTAGTTAGTAGTCCATCATCATATTCACAGTTCTAAATAAAATTTTTATATTAGATCCATAGGAATTGAGCAGATTTG
>JZKD02S1852976.1:63065-91006 GCA_000966675.3 Picea glauca
AACAACTACAAATTCTCCCTTCCAACACAAGTTTGTTGACTAGATATTTTAAAGAAGAATGATCAGTAAAGAATTTGAAATGAGAACCTAACAAATCATGTCTAAATTTATGCAAATCATAGATCATGCCTAAGCCCTCCCTTTCTGTCATTGTTTAGTTGCATTCTTCTTTCAAGAAATTATGACTCACAAAATATATAGGATGATCCATAGCTCCATCTCTCGGTTTCATTAAGATAGCTCCCAAGGAAATTCCTGAAGCATCTACATGGGCGTGAAATTCATTCTCCCAGTTTGGAAATATCAGAATTAGTGTTGTGTTGATCTTCTACTTAATTTTCTCGAATGATTTATCACATTATGGAGTCCATTGGAACATTTCATCCTTTTTCAATATGTTTTCCAGAGGTGCAGTAATGTTGGCATATCTTCATATGAACCTGCGATAGTAACCTGTGTGTCCCAGTATGGAGTGCAATATTTAGCACTCATAGGTGGTGGCATGTTTTTAATGACCGCAACTTTGGCTGGGTCTAACAATACTCCTTCTCGGTAGATTATGCCTCCCAACAAATTCCCATGAGGTACACAAAAGATTCACTTTCTGAGATTCAATGAGATATGCAATTCTCTACATCTATCAAACATTAGCCGCAACAGTGCTACATGTTCATTGAGCAGGCCATATATTATCTAATAATCTATATATACTTATATAAATTTGTGAATGAACTCTCTGAAAGTTTCTATTACGATACTAGAGAAAACTACATGGGATTTCTTTAATCCAATTGGAATCACATTGTATGCAAAATATCCCCATTCATTTATGAAAGTGGTATTCTTTTTTTCGTCTTCAACGATCCTGACTTAGTGGTACCCTGAAAATCCATCTGTGAATGAGTATGCTTCCTTCACCACAACCTATTCTAGCACCTCGTCTGTAAAGGGTATTGGGAAAGGGTCATGCACATAGGCTAAGTTGAGGCTTTTTTAGTCTACACAGACTCTAATATCCTCTGTTCCTTTCTTTCTTTGAATAACTATCAGGCTAACCCACTCTTCTTCTTCTACTGTAAAAATGAGTCATGCTTCCAACATATTATCTATCTCCTTCTTAACCTTCTCTTTTATTATAGGGTTAAGACGGTATGGTCTGTGTCTGATAGGCTTGGATCTTGGTTTGAATTCAATCTTCATTTCTCCCATAACTCCTTTGATTCCCTTTAACTCTGAAAACGTCTTTGGGAAAAAATCCTCATATTCCCGCAACAAAATTTGTACTTCTTGACTGGTTTTCTCATCCCATTAGTCTCCCACCGTAGCTATCTTGGGTTGCTCTGTGGTCCCTATGTTGATTTTGCACAATTTTAATGGGTGATTGTAGGAAATATCAGTCTGGTTGGGTATGGTGTTTTGAATTTCTCTTCTCCCCTCTCTCTTTGATGGACAGGTTTCTCAATTCTTCTAAGTCATCTACTATTTCTGCATTTCTACTAATATGATCGCATTCTATAGGTTTCTTGATTGAGGCCAGATTAAGGTTATTCTGAAATTATTGGCTATGTTTGTCACATACCGCTAAGTTTGATTTCTGATTACCATTATCTATAAAAAGAAATCTTTTAATATTTTGCAGGACTACTTCACGATCAGGGTACTTACTTGTAAATGAGAAGTCCTTGCAAAAATGAGCTACCCGTGTTTTTTAGTCGTTGGTCTGCCTTTTGGTTTCTTCATGTATGAACCAATATTTCAGGATTTGACCTAGAGAGTGGGGAAATACATGGACTCAGAAATGAGAGGGTATCTCCGTGTCTTTCCACTGTGTCACACACTATTCAATATGCATTCTAGGATCCGATTATCCGTTGAACAGTTGCGCAACTTGGAGATCTATCTGCATCTCTAATTCCAGATGCTCCTTATTCTAGAACCTATACTGGATATCTTTCTTCACCTTGTCCCAAGTTTTGATTAAGGATTTATGATTAGCCCACCATCTTGTAGGGGTGTTATGAAAATATACATCTAGTACCAAGATTATTTGATCTTCTATTACATTTTCTTCCATGTTGAGCAGAAAATTGTCTAGTTCTGAGGTTCCATCGTATACTGGGTGTTTTCTAACTTTGGTCCCAACCCATCTGGTCACTCTGATAGTTTCACATCTTCTTGAGAATATTTTGTACGAACTTTGTTGCCAACTGTCGAAATCCAATTATGAATCTTCATCTGTTGACTATATGCTTCTCCAACTTACTGATCCATCAGTAATAGGATTTATATGATTGTCTCTCGTTCCTGTTGTTAAGGTGTACAACTGATCCAAGTCTTCCCCCTCCATATTATTGTTTGTTGGCTCTATATACCTGGGTCCTACATATGGATCCAAAGGTTCAAATACCTTGATTCCCTCGGCCTCAAAGGTCATGGTGTCTTTCTTTAAGTCGATTAATGCATAATTTTCAAAGGTCCAATCAATGGCAAGTAGTGCAGGGTCAAAGTCATCCACTGTCTTTACTCCTGCAACATCTATTTACACATTCTTTAGTATTCCTATGGGGAAGATACAATATTGGTTTTCCATTCTTAAATGAATTGGTGAATATGTCAACCTAGGTTTTCCTAAGGCTTCCTAGGTCGTTTAAGGCAGAATGTTCACATCGGATCCTAGATCCAACATGACGTTCTTAATCTCAAATTCATCTAACTGGGATACTATTCTAAATTCTTTTCCAGTTCATACTTTTCTTCGTTGCACTCTCTAAGTACTCTTCTTGGGAATATTAGCCCTTATTCTTGCTTATAGGGGTTCTTTGTTCCCTAAAACTAGGTATAGCGCATTGCGCAACTTTTCTGTTAGTTGATCATTCCCCAAAATGTCAGGGAATAATTAAAACCAAAGGTCAACTACATTTTGAGGTTTCTCAAGTTGTCTCGACATGACTACAGGGTTTCTAGATGCAAGGGGTGAAGCAAGGACTTGTGCCATCTTAGGATAAACCATAGGTTGTGGGGGTTTCTCTTGCATCTCAGGGCTAGGAATATTCTGAAATACTTCCATGGAATCTTTAAAGAACAACTTATGTTTCAGAGGGTCGTACCTATCTTCTTTAGGTGTCACTTTCTGTATTTGAGGTAGAGTATTAGCATCATCTCATGTCTTTTCTCTTCCTCGAGTAATGATATTAAGGTTGGGAAATTGTCCCTTAATAACCCTCTTTATTTCTGAATTGATGAGGTTAGTTCCTCTTTGACGTACTCTATCATCCCATTTTGCAATTAACTCTAGCAATTCTTCAGTTTCATGCTCGTTGGTTCTGCAATGAGAGCACCATGGCCTCCTTGGATGAGGACAGCCTCTAGTCATGTGACGTTTCTCATCAGAGTTATAACAACTAAGTTTTCCTCTTCCCCCAGTCCTTCCTCCCCTGAAGTCTCCTCTGGCTCCACCTCCTCGACCTCTTCCTAGTCCCTGAGGGTTTTCATTCACCCTGAATGATGTTCGGTCTTACCTATATTCAAGTGCATCCAATGCTCTACATTGATTCATAGTATGTGTGGTAGATGTGTAGAAATCACAGTGTATTGTATTTGGTACTATCCATGGATTCAATAGATTTCACAATACTCAGTTGTTGGTGTTGCTTGGCCTCCTGGAAAAGCATCATATAGGGTGGGGTTATGGAATGATAAGTTCATAGATACCTACACAACTCTTCCCATGGGTCCTGGTGGGGTTACCATCTGATTTAGAGGAGGTCCCATTCCCCTTATTCGAGGACATGCGTTCACCATATGACCTTCTGTATAGCATCTGATGCACCAAAACCATGGTCGTCTTGGTCTGGGTATCATCAGCTCTTGAATATTTTATTTAATCCTCAATATCTACCCTTTTAGTTGCACCAAATTTGCATATGTTGGGGGTATGGTCACTCTCAGGCCCCTGGGGTATCCCACCATGGATTCAATCTTCATCGATTGTTCCAAGGCATCTATTAAAGTGGCTATATATTGTTGTGTTAGCAGAATCTGAGTTAGAGGAAGAAATCCTTGAATGTACCACTCTCTTTGATGTTCTTCATGGATTGGATGTGCTAACCTCCCTATAGCATCTTTAAACTTCTTGTTGTATTCCCAAGCTGATTCACCTTCCCGCTGTTGGATCTAACGCAACTCAGACAAAGCCTGTTGTTCTAACTGAGGTAGTTTGAACTCAGCTATGAACCTTGTTCATACCTGGCCAAGTGTGAACGCTTGACCTTACATTCCTGGCACTCCTGGCTCGATGATATTCATGTACCACTTGAGAGCGCGAACTCTCAAGGTAGCCTGGAACTCGACCAACTTATTTGCATCTGAAGTCCCTCTAGATCTCCATATTGCTTCACACAAGAACCAATGCTTATCAACATCTTCATCACCCTTGCCCCAAAATTCTAGGTACCATGCAATCGAACCTTCCGCGTGGCCATCCATTGTTGATCTTGGTGTTCTTATCAACATGAATCCTAATGGTCCTGCTTGCAATCTACCATGGTATCCTAATATCCTCCCTATATTCTCACTTCATGGTTGTGATTGGCTAACTAATTGTACTGGAACATAGCTAACATGAGAAGGTCGCATTTAACTTACTACTTGTATAGAAGACACTTGGGGTATGGGTGATTCAGGACTAGAGCCAATAGCTTCGGGGCAATTTTCTTTGACCTGGGGGGTCTCATTTTCTTCCACTAGGATGATCTATTCGGTCGGATTCCCGATCTCTCCTACTATCGAGGATGAATCTTCTATTTTTTCTTCAAGATTCATGACGGGTTCTTCCTCTCTTACATCTTCACCTTCTCCTTCTTGTCCAACCTCCTAGGGACTTCGTTCTCTTCATGCTTCTCTCTCATTTAACCTTTGACCGGCTAGTCATTCTTATCTTCTCATCTTCTCCAACTTGTGTATATGTATTTCCTCTACTTCTTATGATCTACCTTCTTTCCTCAACTTCTCAGACTGTTTTTCTTCTTTCTTGATCTTTCTGTGCCACCGCTTCTCAACTATGGGGGCTCTCTTCAAGGCTCAGTCGTCTCTTGAGTTTGTTTATTGATGTTTTCTTCCAATTTTTCAAAGGATCCTTCCCCTCTCTCATGCCATGACTCTCACCCGGCCTCGCCCTACCCCAAGTGAGGGTGTTTACGCTACCATCTCAGTTGGGGAAATAGTCAACATCCCCTCCTCCATCAAGAAAAAATTAATCCATAGGGGGATTTCTCTGAACAATCTTCCCCTTTCATCTTTCTTGAAAATCTCCTCTACTTGTTAAAACAATTGGTGGTTCTCAGCTACAAATTTGATGATATATCCTTCTAATGTGGTGTTGACCTAGAAATCAATCACCCATGTGACTAGACAATACATCCTCTGAAGTTTTTCTATATTTTCGGTGTCCCAAGAATAGATCCTCTTGACTCATCCTTGGAACTCTGGAGCTTCTTGGAGCTTCTTTATGTAGTGGAAAATTTCTTCCGGGAATTTAACCCATAAAATCTCATATTGGTCGCTCGATATTTATGAGTAAAAGATTTCTTAGTGAGTGTTTTCCACTAACTTTTCCCTCAGTTCTCCTTCTTTCCATATGAAGGTGTTGCAGTTTCTTTCCCACCATTGATCAATACCAGATATGTGGATCCGCGAAATAATTCTCCCTACAGTTTCTCATTTTACACAGGTCCCGACAATGGAACCATTTTATTGGCGCAGGTTTGATCAGACCAGGGTCCTTCTCAGGTGACCAACAAAAGGTACTAAGTAGTCTAGAGAACTGGCATTTTCATCTCCTCTGAAGAGAATAAGTCTCACCCGAAGTGTTGTTGAGATAAAAAGATAAGGAAGGGTAGGGAAAATACTTAGGAGGATCCACAGAACCTTCAAGAATCATTATAATCTTGCGCAAGAGACGTAAACAATGCTAAATATTATGTATGCAAGAATTGGACCTACTTATGTTGAGAACCAGCATTTAAACATAGAACCATTCGAGAATAAATTATAGACCATAAATAAGTAATGCAATGCATAAATAAACACACAGAGACACATCATATTTTGAAATTTCAGATCCGTCTTCATATTAGCTTCAGAACCTTTCCATAATTACGGGCTCCCGAATACCCAGTAATGCTCTGTACAAACTCTTGACTCTGGACTCATGTTAAAGGGCCCTGGCTCTCAGACAAATAGATCAGTTACATTATAGACTCAAGACTTTACTTGAATCGACTTACACTAATCAACAGCTAAGAGCTCAATTGACTAACAACAACAAAACCAACCCTTTTACAATTATGTTTAGTCCTATATATAGCTAGGTTGTGTCTTCCATATCGGCTTGCACGCTTCCTTGTTCGGTTGCAACCGTTTGTTTCTTAGATAGCAGGCCCTGACTTTCACAATTGCTTTATTTTTCTCTTTCTCGCTCTGTTGTCCAGCTTCTGGTGAATCTTGTGCAACTCGTTCTTAGTCAAAACTTGCATGAGTCCTTATCCCAAAACCGAAGGGCCCAACAAGTTTCATAGATTAAAGAGGAATTGCTAGTTTTTCAATTGACTACCCCTATAAACTTGTCATGCAAGTCATAAAATTTCTCTAATATCACAAAAAAATTTGGGATAGAGTTTACCAGCTCAGATGTTGATTCAGGAGATTAGGGATCAGATATTACCGTTAAGTCTCGGAGATTCTCGTCATGAGTGCCTTCATCAATAACTACATCTTGGAAGGTGTTCTCCATATGTATAAAGTTAATGATCTATTGATCTTCATCGAATACTCTCCAATTCGTGATGTTATCTGGAATCGATGTCCTGAATAACGATTTGATCGAAAAAGCATTAGGACAAATACCTTTAGCAGGAAACAATTTAGAAGCAACATTGGCTAGTAGATCACCTTCCGAATTACTCATCCTAGGAATAGAATTTATATTAAATGCTAAAAATTTATGCATTAAACTCCATACCTCAGTTTGATAACTCTTCATATGCGGAGACAAACAATGTATTGCATTTCTTAGCTATTCGAACATGATTTTTGAATCACCGTATACTATCAAATTTTTCACATCCATGTCTAGTGCTTTCCTAAGTCCCTGCAGAAGTTCTTCGTACTCGACTGTGTTTTTAGTGCATTCAAAATCTAATCGACAAGAAATAAATGATTTATTACTTGTAGGATCGATGAGAAGACAACCACAACCTACTCCTTTTCAAGATTTGGCTCCATCAAAATATATGGACTAGATTTGTGTGTCATTAGTAGTACTTGGCGTATTTGGAAAAGCTGGTACCTAAGCATAGGTTGTAAATTCAGATTGTTGTCCTGGATCAGTAACAGAGGAAATTTCAGTCATGAAATTACTAAAAAAGGTATTCATTCCCTACATTTCAATTGAATTTGTGGAGGTAATGAAAGGCTCATTTGGATCGTTCATATCTGTCACGGTATGCTTAAGATAACATTATTTGTTTATTCTGATTTTGTTGGGCTGTCCATTTTCTAGAAGCCACAAGTGAGACTAGTTTATAGCAAAATAACCATGCAGTTGTTCTGACCAATCTCTGCTTAAAAACATACCATAAAATTCAAGAATATAAAAAATGATAATCAATTATCTGATGAACTTTAGTATTGGATGATATTCTGATCAACACATTCTTAAGCTCACTGATCACCTTAACATTCGTTCCATCTAGCTGAATGATTTTAAGATCAGAAGGTTTTACTTCTTCATTAATTTTATGGAATATAGATAGAGGAATCACATTTGATGATTCACCGGAGTCAACCATAAAATTATGTATATTCCTATTAAAATTTCAAAAGTTAATAAAAAAGGGGGGACATTTTTCCACGTGGAAACAACAGAATTTTGCTGATTTTTTATTGTTGTCCCCGAAACAGTTTTATCTAGGTTTTCTACAGTTTTTTCTGCTAAGTCACTTTTGTCTTAATGTTCAGATGTCTTTTTAGTTGGGACATTTTTAGCTTCTTTCAAATCAATTTATTCTAATTTTGTGCTACTAACATCATTCTTTTTTCTATTCTCAGCGATGCTTTGAAGCATTTCCTGCAAACTAAGAGGAAATTTCAGAAATTCAAAAACATAAATATTTTCCCTTAATTTTTTTAGATCTTCAATTAAATCATACTCTAAAATTGGGGCACCTAAATTTTGTCTGGTTTCAGTTTTCTTTGTTTGTTTTTTAAATACATTTTTACTTGCTTATGGTGGAGGCTTGTTTTGTGTTTTACTCCTAGTGTTGTAGGGGTGGACAGTGTCAACATTTGCTTGGAAACTATTGTTTGACAGTTGTCTGAAAATAGAAGGAGACGAGTCTTCCTCTTCTGGTACCTCTTCCTCAACTGTATGATCAGAATTTTTGGGAGGAACATAAATAGAATTGTCATGTGCTTCTAATATCGTTTACAAAGCATACTGTAAACTTTCAAAATTTAAACCTTTAGTGGTCAGGTTTGGCCGTTTTGGAGGGAAAATCTTTCTAGAAGGAGGTTTGAAACTTCCTTTTCTTGTAGACACCTCCTCGGTTGATCTTTCCAAGTCAACAAATTGATTGGACAATTTATGGAAATCTTTCTGCAATCTCTCCAAGTCTAAAGTTTCTTGTTGATTTTTTTTTTGAGGAGGCCTAGTGAGAATTTCTATTTTCTTCTTTGAGGATGAAGTTGTTTCAGCTTTACTACCAAGATTATCTTTTAAGCTCGGTATATCTTTCTCAATTTGAATTGCCTCCTCAAAGACTTCTAACAACGTGTTCTTTTTGGACCTTTTGACCCATATGGATATGTTATTATGCAAGTCCTTAGTATAATATGAAACAATTAAGATTTCTGGAGGCATCGAATCTACAGGGATTTTATTCGTTAATGTCAGAAACCTTTGGCTAAAATCCTTCACTTTTTCTTTAGGGTTAATTTTTAAGCTAGAGATTTCCATAACCAAGAATGTCGGAGATTTTTCATCTCCAAATTTTTCTAGAAAACAATTTTCTAACTTGTCCCAAGAGACGATGGTCTGGGGATGTTGAGAGAAATACCAGGTGGAATAATTTCCCTAAAAAGTATAAGGAAATAATATGCAAACTACATCTTTGTGTTCCACATTCCAGAGTCTAATGGCCAACATAAATTTCTTGATGTGATCCTCAACGGATTGCTTCGAATCTGGATCAAATTTGGTTAGCCATTTCTCCAGATGTTTAGGTAGTGGGTGTTGGGGTCTAGGTACGGCCACATCATCTTGATCGAGCCAAGGTATGGCAGGATTATTTTGGTTTTCCATGGGATTTGGTGGTTTCAAAGGCTGAGATGGTTTAGATGAATAAATTCCTTCATCTGAAGACTCTCCTCTTGAAGAACATGGAGAAGAACCAAGTGGAGATGGTGGAATACCAGATCGTCCAACACCAAGGATAGGTGCTTCAATAGGATTGGTAGTATTACCATCTAAAGGGTTTTCAGGCAGACCAATGCCTTCAAATTGTTCTTGAAGTTTTGTAAAGTCAAGGGGTTGATTGAATTGTCTACCAGATTGTCTTATATGAGATAAGGCACTATGGGTTCTTATGACTAACTAGCGGACAATTTCCTGGACGTCAATCCCTTGAGGGAGTGGTGTCACTAGTTCGACAAGAATATCAGGGGTATCATTTGAGGTAGTTGTTGTTTCAAGTGTAACGTTTGTTTCGGAGAGACTACACGTTACGACAAGAGTGTGGGTGTGCAAGGGAGTCTTGCAACTTCCATGTGCCATCAATTAATTTCAAGCCAACCTTCCAGCTCCATTTTTTAACGGGCATAAGTGACACACCATCAACTGGAAGGTCAAATCCAGACCAGGGTTGTCTAAATAACCCAAGCCATTTGGAATGAAATGACCTGATGGGTTTAGTGGCTCCATTGGTGAATTACAGTCATAAAAATAATAAAAGGAAAGAAACTAATCTAAAATCTATGATACTAAGAGTATAAATTTACTAATTACAAGTGTTCAAATAAAAACATGAATATGTGCATATGATTATATAAAGTCTATATACAACTTGCAAGATTTACTTGTCATCATGTGAAATGGATGTTCTTAAAAGTGTTTATAAAGAGATAAATAAAGCACATACATTTTATGTTTTCTTTTTGAATATTTAAAGATCAAAAACTAATGAATACTAAGCAAATATGAATGAAATAAGAATACATAAACAGTCAAAGCTAATTCATGCTATCTTATTCCATTAATAAATAATTTAACTAAATAATAAACTAACTAACCTATAACTAATCAATCAACTGAGTTTATATTCCTATGTAATTCGATCTTCTAACTGTCCTGCATGTGAGGGAAACCTGTGACAGAAAAGTGCTAATACTCCGAGAATAAATTCAAATGTGTGTTGATGTTAGAAAAAAGGACCGTGGAGCAATAAAATAAAACAAATGCAGAAATAAAAAACAGAAGATAAACAATACAATAGAGGCAAAAATATATGTGTTTCACCCAGTCTGGGTGTTACGCCTCAAAATTACTCACTTTGATAGTGTCACAAGTGTCATCTTTACCAGTGTTGTAAGTGTCGCAGCTTGTCCGCAAGTGTCGCATATTGACTACAAGTGTTACAAGTGTCACAAACATCATACTTCCATATTTCCCATGTCATGCCTCTAATGACATCACAAATACACTTAAGACACCTCAAAGGCTAGTTTGGAAGAAGAGAAATCAGTTGACAAGAAGTACAAACCTTTTTCCATTGGAAAAACCACAAAAAAATGGATTTTGGAGAGGATCGCTCCCCTACCCAATGTCAGGGAGTGTTGGCATTCCCTAAGCCTCTTTGGGGGAGTGTTTGAGCACCCTGTACACCCTTTTGGGGGATCACTACCCTTTTTTTAGCCAACTTTGGGTTTGTTGAGTCAAATCAGGGAAGAATCCCTCAACTCCTGAAAGTAGTTGGATTCGAATAGATGGTCAAGGCATGATCTTAGGGAATATCCTCAACTGAAGGAGGTGAACCCTCAACTTATCCCAAAGATCTCTCAAGTGGTTGAGCCTCTCCAAGTTTATATAAGGAGGCCTTATCATGGTGAAAGCTACATGGAAAATATTGGAGATGTGAAACTTATGATCTCATGAATGAGATGTCATCAAAGCAATCAGTGTATATTACTTGAGCAAAAGGGTTCGACAAGGAGAACTGGAAGAATCTATTGAACCTTCATTCAAAGGATTGTAAGTACTTTTACTTGTTCTCATTAATAATCAATGCTTGGTCTATTTCTTTCAAACTTATGCTTGTTCCATATGATTTTTTCTACAGTAGATGGATCTATGATTGAGATAATATCAGTAGAGTAGGAAGTCCATTGTATCTTTGTTTGTCCTACACAACCTATCAGGGAGCTCAGGATCGAAGCTCAACCAGGACTTTGCAAGGACAAACATCGCTAATAAGGTACATATATTTCTCCTTCTCTTTCATTTATTATATTGATTAGATCTAAAAGGAATTCAGTGTCCATGTTAAGCACTTTTCTGTCTTGGCCTTACGAGTCTAGAGACCAAGAGGGAATCCACTTGTCCGCAAGGGGATTCACCTACAACAAAAATTGGCGACTCCATTGGTGAGGAGCTCTAATTTTTGTTTCCATTCCCAGATCTTGTTTTGGCCCTTTTACAATTGATTTGATATTCTCCACATTGTATTTTTTATTCTTATATTTTTTTTATTGACTCATTATGTCATTAGGATCACCCTGATTGACCGAATTTCCTTGATTTTTTGAGTTTCTGGGCATTTTTCTGAGTTTTTGGAGCAGAGCACTCCCCTCTTGTTTTTTTTAGAGCACTAGCACTCCTCTTTATCCTTACACAGATTGTTGGAGTTCTTTGGTACCCATTACACCAGAGCACTACCCCATTTTCAGTGAAAAACCCACTAGTTTTTCAATTTCTGGGTTCAGTTTTTGCCTTTTGCATTTGCTCAGGGTCTCATACTTTCAATTCATCTTGGTATTGGCCTTCAACACCCTGTTTTCTAATGATTCATCCTCTTTTGTTTGGTTTTTTTGACATTTGTCCTTACTTTTCAATAACTCTTTGTCCTTGACGATTTGGAGTAAATTTGTCATTTTCTTCTCGTTTATCTATGTGAGTGAAAACTTTGTAAGGAGTTTCAAAGGTCTTTTGTACTTTTCTTTATGATATTTGAGTCATCTTGTCTAATATATTTATCCTTCCTTTTGAGTTTTTGGCTTTCTATTTCTTGTTTGATCATAACAAGGTTGTCTTTTGGTTTATATGAAGTTTGCTTCCAGATTGCTTAAATCTCACAACTCTTGAAGTCCGATTAGCATAGGAAGCTTTACATCTACTGGTTATCAGTCACATATAAACATTTTAGCATTGGATTGGATTCCTTATTGAGGATTATTGTATGAGGTCATTTCATATTAGTGTTTTACAGTGAAAATAAAATCATTCTCCTTCCCTTAATTAAACATTCATTGAAAGAAAAGATTGCTTATCATTTCTTATGCATGTTTTGGGAACTGAGTCATAATATCATCAATTTTCATTCTCATACACATTTAAGTAAACAACAGCCACTAAAATCAATGCTTAACTAAAATTTATCATACTTTTTACATCTTTGTTAGAAAACCTACATTAGTTTAAGGTGTAGGTATTTGGAATAGGTTGAAAGGATAACTTTCCAAAGATATCAAACAAACTTAGCATCTTGAGATAGGGAGAGAAAATCCAATTGTCATATAGGCTTTCTGGGATCCCCCTCTCACACATGGGTTACACACAAGGTCACATTTAGGTGAGTTACAGAGATTATCCCTCCATGGTTCAACTATTTGTAGAGGTCGGATCGTATATTGGGGGTCACTTGAGGGTATACCCATGATTATGTGTGGGATCCTCTCGATTTGATTTTGGACTTGTTATCTTTCCCATATGTTTGGATCGGACTGTCGACTGTACCCAACTAGGGGCTGACTGCGAATTGGTGACCTTAGTAGCCATAAAATTTAGGGTCTTACACGAGGTGACGCTAAAGATAAGTCTTACTGTACCTAGAATAGATGTTGGTCAAACTCACTCAGGCTCCTTGGAGGGTAAATCCACAATTATTGCATGGAATCTTGCACTAAGGCATAAGTCTATTAAGCAGGTTGCCAATGTAACTAATCCACCCGCTCTATCCCCACCCCTTCCTATTTTGATCTTGTGACGTTGGATTTCATCACCAACTAGTGGTTTCATTGTGGGAAGGATTTGTTTGATTGTTTTCTTCTCGGATTCATAGTGTGTGTTGGTTGTGTTACTTATTGGACCTTAGGTCGAGTTAGTGTTAATGGAATCAAATCCCGAGAGTACCAATGGAGGAACCCATTCTCCTGGGGAACCTTATACCTTTCCTTCTTTTGGAAACTTTGGTCCTCCGTACATTGCCACACTGAGTCTTCCAGGACTCACCATCGGATTACCAGTTTGGTTGTTTTTGACTTCGACGATCTCAAATCCTCCCAGTGCTTTAGCTGCACCTAATACCTTAGATGTCAGTACACCACCCAAAAATAAACCTCATGTCAAATTTTCGCCTTCTTCACCCATTAAGTCTCCTTCCTTTTCTCCATCTTCACTTAGTGAATTCTTTAAAGCAAGTATCCAGGTTGATCAGAAGAAGAAGAAACAAAAAGAGAAGAAGAAGAAGAACCCGAAAAGGACCAAGGCTCCAACAACATCAGATGTTGAATCCCAACAACCAACTATTGTTAATAGTATTGGGAGTGTTGGTGAGGTCAACAATATTAAAATGAAGAATTTGAAACCCAAATTCCCTTACAGTCTTTGTAAGGGTGACCACTTTATGAGGGATTTCCCTAGTATTCCCAAGGTCTTAGAAATGTGTTCCTCCATGTCATCAGCCTCTTCTAGTCATTCCAATGATACCCCGTCAACTAGTGACGTTAAGGTTGGTAAGAAGAAGACAACTGTCAAATTCCCTTGCATGTTATGCAAAGGTGATCATTATTGTCACCTTTGTCCTCGTATGGACGAGGCTTCTTCTCTTTTGGAAAAAATTCAACTTCCAAAAGGTTATCGTAAGCTTTATCCCAACCCATTGTTAGTTGATGGACTGATCAATCTAGTTTCATCCTCAGTTGAACCACTCACCAAATTAGTTGATCCAGTTATGTCGTCGATCAACCCTACTCTTCATCAAAAGAGTGTAACCCAACTAGTCGATCTATTTTCATCCTCGGTCGACCCCACTCTCCCATTAGAGAGTGACTCCAAATCGATCGATCCATTTCCACCCGTCGATCCCATTCTCCCCTTGGAGAATGAAACCAAATTGGTCTATCTAGTTCTATCATCGTTCGATCCCACTCTTCCTTTGACGAGTGCCAAAGTGGCTAATCCATTCCCTTCCTCAGTCAGTCCCACCCTTCCTCTGAAGAGTTCCTGCGTGGTTGATCCTATCCCATCATCAGTCAATCCCACTCTTCCGTTGAAGAGTGCCTACATGTTCGATCTGATCCCATCATTGGTCGATCCTAATCTCCCTCTAGAGAAACCCGATACTGCCCACTTTTTTCTCGTTGATACAGAATATACCGTGCTAGGGGGCATTCCTCATTCTCCCACGAAAACCCCTCTAAATAATGAGGCCATCCTTTTTTATTAGGGTGCGCTAACAGGACCTCATCTTCCCTCTCACATTCCTTTCTAGATTATAGTACAAGTTTGTGGTCAGGACATTCCTCAAATGTTGATAGATGAAGGTGCATTCATTAGTATTTTTTCCTCTGTTGCTTGGAACGCTTTGGGTTGTCCTCATCTTGCGTCGGTTACACAGAATTTGTTATCTTTTAACAGAAGAACTAGTCAACCTTTAGGGACCCTTCCTCAGTTGCCGGTAACTTTGGGAGGGAAAACTGTCTTTATTGATGTCATGGTAGTCCGAGACCCCTTGGATTTCTCTTTACTCCTTGGGTGGGATTATGTCTATGCCATGAAAGCTATTATGTCCACTATTTTTCATGTGATATATTTCCCTCACGATGGAAGAATTTTGACTATTAATCAACTTTCATTCATCAATCCGGAATGGATTACCGCCCTAAATGGTTCTTATATGCAGACAGTATCGCCCCCGCCACATGTTAATTATGTGGCGTTGTCTTCCATGACTTCAACTTCTGATGATTTGGATTTGGTAGTTGACATGGTGATCTCTTTGGTAGGGCTATTGGAGCCTCATCTCCTTACCCCTGTCACGGCCCTCGACATGTGTTCCTTCCAGAGTGATTTTCTTCCATCCAGTGAAGATCTCTTGGAAGCCATGACTGAGTTTTGTCCCTTGACATGATGTTCTTACATAGAATTATTCTCTTAGAAGCCATGATCAAGAAGAGGTCACGAGCATAGTTTTTTATTCTCTGTCGCGAGCTCGTTAAAAAATGAAACAGAGGTCATGATCATAGTTTTTCTTCTCTGTATCAAGATCGTTAAAAAATAAAACAAAATTCATGAGAATAGTTTCTCTTCTCTGTAGCAAGCTCATTAAAAAATGAAATAGAATCTTTGAGCATACTTTTCCTCTCTGTAGCAAGCTCATTGAAAAATGAAACAACAATCTAGGGATTGAACCCGGAGCCCTGAACATAGTTCTTTTCCTATGTCAAGCTCGTTAAAAAATGAAACAATCTCCTCTCTTGAACCTTCATTTCATCCACCCTTATCCTTTTTCTCCATCTAGTAGATAAATTGGTGACAACCTCAAAGTTGATGAATGAATTGAAGCTTGGAGGGCATGTCTCCAGTATTTGATGATCATTCTGGAGTTAAGCCACTAGCTTTCAAGCTGGGGGCATAGAGAGCTTAGTCTTTGTTCTTTCTCATGATCGTAAAATACATGAGAATGCATCCAGGTAAAATTTTATCTCTTTTTTAGACCTACATGAATAAATAAAAAAGGAACCCCCTGGAGTTTTCTTTGAGATATTTTCAGACTCTCTAAACATGAAAATATTGTTGAGTGATCTTGCTTCCTTTCCCACTCGGTAAAAGGTTTGAAAGGGCATTTTTCGAGTGATAATTTATCTTTTTTTCATCCTTGAGAAACTAACATTACAAAAAAGGACAACATTGGAGTTGTCTTTAAGTTGTTTTCATACTCTCTAAATATGGAAAACCACCGAGTTTACCTTCTCTAGACTCGTTAAACAATCATACATTGAAAGGCCCATACGGGACTGAACCCTTACTTCTTCCAGTTCGTTAAATAAAGGAAGAGGGACTTACCGAAGGTGATTCATATCGAGCATATGTTACCCTCCTCGAGCTCATTAAATTAAAAAGAGATATTCGTCTATCTAGATGGGGGAAAAATTGGAGGAAGCAAGACAAGCAGTTTTTGAGAACACTACCAATAACTCTTACAGTCGCCCTTGAACACGACACTTTTCTTTGCACGCATTTTAATCCATTGAACCTTTTCACTAAGCCAATCCTATGATTTTACTTTACTACTTTGGTTCATGTTATGAAATTCACAACATCCACTACATCCTTAATTTTTGGTCCATGTAAAGTTTTTATTGTTGTGCCTCAATGTTCAAGGGAAGTATCTGCCTCAAGAATCATCCATCACAAATATCCTATTTCAATACCCATGTCATTCAATGTTCATTTGATCTACCAATTACATCTATGTGATCATTTCGTGTCATTGATGGGGGATACATAAAGTCCCTCCTTCGACGAGTCTATTCCTGTCGACTTCAACACATTATCCAGGACTTATACTTAGACACCAGTTAGTATCTTGGGACCTGCATACCTCAATGGTAGGCCTCCTCATGTCGGACAGTGGGTTTGCATCATTAACTCCTGATCAGATGATTCCATGAATGTTTGATTTCATCTCATCCATTCACATTCATTAGAATGTACTAGAGTACCTTGGGAATCATTGACATCAATGGTGATCTCCCTCGCACTTGTTAATGGTTTACATGATTCATCGGTAATTAAATGGTTTCTTCCATGTTCAACATCAGGACATCTATTCACATGTTTATATTCATACTACATTGGGATCGGTAAGAAGAACCTGGGTTGATTTTTCTCTCTTATGCATACTTTTACCAGGTTGTGAAGGATTTCTTTTGAACTATGACACATATATTGTTACATAGATCCACTTTGTATTGGTCATGGATATGTCTTGTCATTTCATACATCCACTATGCATTATTCTTGGCTACGATCAGTTCAGGTCATGGGAGTATAGATCCACATTGTATCTTCAATGGCTATACCTTTTGTTAATATAATTATGGGTCCACAGTGTATTTTATGGCGGCCATACCTAAAAATTCTTTATCACTCAAGCATAGGTATGCCTGCATTGGGTTTGACACATGTCATAATATTTGTTTGATGGTTGTGTGCATATTTTTCCAATTTCTCTGCGTCCATACCCTTGATCGAAAAAGTCTACAAAGTACTTCATTCATCATCATCTTCTAACTTCATACTTTGGGGGGGAATCTATTACACCTCAAAATTATTCACTTTGATAGTGTCGCAAGTGTCGTCATTACCAGTGTTGTAAGTGTCGCATCTTGTCTGCAAGTGTCACATCTTGACTACAAGTGTTGCAAGTGTCACAAACATCATACTACCATATTTCCCATGTTCTGCCTCTAATGACATCACAAATACACTTAAGACACCTCAAAGGCTAGTTTGGAAGAAGAGAAATCAGTTGACAGGAAGTACAAACCTTTTGCCATTGGAAAAACCACAAAAAAATGGATTTTGGAGAGGAGTGTTCCCCTACCCAATGTCAGGGAGTGCTGGTGCTCCCTGAGCCTCTTTGGGGGATTGTTTGAGTGCCCCGTGCACCCTTTTGGGGTATAGCTACCCTTTTTTTATCCAATTTTGGTTTTGTTGAGGCAAATAAGGGAAGAATCCCTCAACTCCTAAAGGTAGTTGGATTTGAATAGATGGTCAAGGCATGATCTAAGGGAATATCCTCAACTTATCCAAAAGATATCTCAAGTGGTTGAGCCTCTTTAAGGTTATATAAGGAGCCTTCTCATGGTGAAAGGTACATGGAAAAGATTGGAGATGTGAAACTTATGATCTCATGACTGAGATGTCATCAAATAAATCAATGTAGATTACTTGAGCAAAGGGGTTGGACAAGGAGAACTGGAAGAAGTTGTTACACCTTCATTCAAAGGATTGTAAGTACTTTTAATTGTTCTCATTAATAATCAATGCTTGGCCTATTTATTTCAAACTTATGCTTGTTCCATATGAGTTTTTCTATAGTAGATGGATCTATGATTGAGATAATATCAGTAGAGTAGGAAGTCCATTGTATTTTTGTTTGTCCTACAGGACCAATCAGGGAGCTCAGGATTGAAGCTCAGATAGGAATTTGCAAGGAAAAACATCGATAATAAGGTACACATCTTTCTCCTTCTCTTTCATTTATTATCTTGATTAGATCTAAAAGGAAGTCAGTGTCCATGTTAAGAACTTTTTTGTCTTGGCCTTAGGAGTCTAGAGACCAAGAGGGAATCCACTTGTCCGCAGGGGGATTCACCTACAACAGTCGGATACGTCCACCAAAGAAATTTTCAGGTCCTTCCTTTATTATTATCCAACAAATGAAGGGATACAACCTACAACAAACCTGCTATAACTTCCTCTTCTTTCTCTCACAATCTCCTATCTCGAAATACAATATTCTCCATCATCCTTATCCGCAATAAAATTTTCTCATAAAGAGGGTTGCCTTCTAGGGAAAAAAACCCTAACACAATTTCTACCATTAGATATGTGACCTTATAATGAACAATCCAGATTTACAATGAAATTACAATATACATTTACAAGGCAATTTTTCCTTTGGGGGCTTTTTCCTCAAACCCCCATCGGGGAACACTACCCCAAACCCCTGCTAGGGGATCGCTTTCCCCCAAACCCCCCAGCTAGGAGGATAGCCCCTCCTGGACCCCATAGAGGGGGTGACCCCCCTCTACACTCCCCCATGTGGAAGAGTGTACATTCTTCTGAGGTGTAAATTCTTCATGGGGTATAAACATGGCTGCAAACAAAGAACTTTGTATCAGGAAGATAACCAGGCTCCACAACCAACAATCTCCCACTTGGAGACTGATCTCAACAACTACACCATTGTTGTATCTGCTGGAGTATGAACCTTCTTAGACCTAACAAATTTCTCATCTTCATATTCATTCTTGAAGACCAACTGAAACTGAGCAAGAACTCAGTTTCTCCTTGGTTACTCCCTTTGTTTACATGTCTGCGAGATTCTGGCTAGTGTGTATCTTTTCAAAATTCAAATTTCCATATTCCAAGGTGGATCATATGAAGTGGTACCTCAATTATATATTCTTAGTCTTTGAATGGAAGGCTGAGTTATTTGCAAGATGAATGGCACTCTCACTGTCACAGTACAACCTGCTATTCTCCTACTTCTTTCCCAATTCCTTCATAAACCTCTGTAACCAAATCATCTCTTTACTATCCTTTGTAGAAGCAACATACCCTGCCTCTATTTTTGAAAGTGCAACAAACTTTTACAGTTTCTAAATCCAACTTACTATTGTTCCACCTAGAGTAAAAACATGCCATGTGGTGCTCATCCTACTTTCTTTATCACCTACCATATCTAAATCAACATATCCCTGTAGAAAAGTGTTTGAACCTCCAAAACATAATGCATGAGTAGAAGTACCTCTCAAATACCTGAGAATCAACTTTACTGCCTCCCAATGTTCTTTACCTGGATTGTTCATATACCTTCTCACAACTCCCACTACCTGTGCAATATTTGGTCTTGTGAAAACCATTGCATACATCAAGATGCCAACTGTTGATGAATAAGGGACCCTGGACATGTATTATATCTCCTCGTGTGTCTTGGGACACATTTCCTTAGTTAATTTTAAATGGATGGCTGAATGTGTACTAACTATTTTTGCATTCTGCATTCTAAACCTCTCCAACACCTTCTCTATGTACTCACCCTGATACAATGTCAATTTGTGATTTTTCATGTCTCTTGTTATTCTCATACCAAGGATTTTATTTGCAGCACCCAAATCCTTCATCGCAAATGAATTAGATAATTTCTTCTTGAGCACATTTATATCCTGCATATTAGACCCTACAACAAGCATGTCATCTACATACAATAGAAAGATAATATAGCTTCCATTTTATAGATTTTTGAAATACACATAGTGATCAGAATGGCATCTACTATAATCATGTTCTATCATACACCTGTCAAACTTCAAGTACCACTTCCTTGGATCTTGATTTAGGCCATACAAGTTCTTCTTCAACATGCATACCAAATTATCCTTCCCTTTGATGTCATACCCCTGTGGTTGTTGCATATAAATCTCTTCCTCCAAATCCCCATTGAGAAAAGTTGTTTTAACATATAATTGTTCAAGATGAAAATCTTCTACTGCCACAAGACTTAAAATGGTCCTAATTGAAGTCATTTTAACAACAGGATAAAATATTTCGTCAAACTCTATACCTTTCTTTTGTGCAAACCTCTTTACAACAAGTCTAGCATTTCTACCGCTTTATTCCTCCATCTTCTTCCTTCAAATTGTAAACTCATTTATTTTGTAATGCTCTTTTTCTTGTAGGAAACAGAACCAAGTCCCAAGTATGTTTATTTACCAAGGAATCAATTTCCTCTTTCATGCCTTACTCCCACTTCTTTTTGGTGTCTACCTGCATTATCTCTTCATAACATTTTGGTTCACCAGAATTAGTTAACAATAAATAATACAATGAAGGAGAGTATTGTTCAGGGGGTATACTTAACCTGGTGGATTTTCTAACAACACTTGCAGGTGTTTGAGGTACCTGCTGCTCTTGTTGTTGTATATTTTGATTTTCTGGATCCTTTGGAATTTCTTTTTCAATGATCTCATCAAGCACTGTGTATTCTTCTTTTTCTTTTTCCTGTTTCTTTCCTTGCAACTGATCTTTGTACATGACCTTAACTGAATATGACATCTCTACTCCTAATAATTTTGTTATTTTCATAATCCCATAAACAATAACCAAAATCATTAACACCATATCCAATAAAGGTACACTTCTTGGATTTTGCCTCAAGCTTTGATCTATTTTCTTTATCAATATGGACAAATGCTTCACAACCGAAAGTTTTCAAATTTTCTTGTCCATTCCTCCTCTTTAATTCTACCATCCAAAGAGATTGAAGGTCCTCATTTTATTAAGTAAACAATAGTGTCTACATCATCTGCCCAGAACTGTAAGGGAAAACCAACATGCAATCTCATACTCCTTGCACACTTCATGATTGTCCTGTTCATCCTTTATGACACACCATTTTCTTGTGGTGTTCTTGGAACTGTCTTCTCTCTGTGAATCCCATGTTATAAACAATAATCATCAAAATCCTTGATGTAATATTCACCTCCATTATCTGATCTGAGACACTTCAAACTTTTTCCTGTCTCATTCTCAACCAAAGATTTCCATTTCTTAAAAGTATCAAAAACATCAGATTTTTTTCGAATGCAATAAACACAAGTTTTTCTAGTTGCATCATCTATAAAAGTAAAAAAATAACGAGAGCCACCAAGAGATGATACTTGATCTGGTTCCCATACATCTGTATGAACAAGATCTAACCTTTGATTCTTATTTTCTTTTCCAACTCTGAGAAATATGACTCTTTTGTTTTTTCCATAAACGCAATGCTCACAGAAGTCCAAATAAATTTGTTTAATATTGGGCAACAAATTTATTTTGTGAAGTATCTGCATTCCCTTCTCACTCAAGTTTCCCAACCTATGATGCCACAGTGTTGTATTCACTCCTGTAGAATCTAAAGGTATAGAAGAGACAATATTACCAATACATAAATACAATGTACCTACCTTCTCTCCTTTTGCTATCACCAATGATCCTTTGATGACCTTCCACGTCTTATATGTAAATATGGATATACAACCTTCAATTGCCAACTTCCCTGTTGAAATTAGATTTCCCCTTAAATATGGAACATGTCTTACCTCTTTCAACAACCATTTGTTTGCATTGTGTTTCTTTATCTTTACCTTTCCCATTCCAACAATTTTCCATGGTGCATCATCACCCAAATGAGCTATCCAAAATCACCTTGAACATAATATAGAAAATGTTTCCTATGGGGTGTGGAATGAAATGAATACCTTGAATCTACTACCCAAGACTTATAAATATTATCTACAGAAAGAATCAAAGCATCTTGTAACACATCACCTGTTACATTTTCTTCATGATTTCTCTCCTGTTGTCCATCTCTTTGTTTCTTGGATATCTATAGTCTTTCTTCAGATGTCCTTTATTCCCACAATTCCATCACTCTATCTTTCCAAGTCTAGATTTGGATCTTCCCTTCCTATAATTCCCACAGTTCCCTAGGCCCTTTCCTCTATCCTTTTGTCTACCCCTATTCTCCATGTTCAATGCATTACCTGTTGTCTCACTTGTGCTTTTCCATTGCATTTCCTCACTAAGGATAACACCAATATCATCATCAAATTTTAAAGTATTTGAATCAGAGATAGAGTTACTTATAACGATAACCAAGTCGTTCCATCTTTCGAGCAATGAGCACAAGATTAGAAGAGCCCTGACCTCATCATCAAATTCCACTTTTACAAAACTTAGTTTATTAGTAACTGTATTAAAATCATTTAAATGATCTGCAACGGACGCACCTTCTGACATCTTCATATTAAATAATCTCTTCATTAGAAATACCTTATTGGACGTCGAGGTTTTTTCATACAATTTAGCCAATGCATCCATCAAACCCTTCGTTGTCTTTTATTTTGAAATAATGAAATCCACCGACACTGCCAAGCTCAACCGTATCATTCCTAGAGACTTTCTGTGAAGAATATCCCATTCTTCTTCCTTCATAACCATCGGTTTCTTTTCCATTTCTCCCAATGGTAGGAATATATCCTTCTGATATAAATAGTATTCCATAAATGGTAGTGTTGTCCATTAAATTTTTCAACCCTAAACTTTCCATCTTCCGACATTTCTCCCACTCGAACTAGGAACCCTCTTTTACTATGAGTTACCTTTCGCTCTGATACCATTTGTTAGAAAAACAGGACTGTCGAGCAATAAAATAAAAAAAATGTGGAAATAAAACACAGAAGATACACAATACAATAAAGACACAGATATACGTGGTTCACCCAGTGTGGGATATGTCCACCAAAGAAATTTCTAGGTTCTTCCTTTATTATTATCCAACAAATGAAGGGACACAACCTACAACAAACTCGTTGTAACTTCCTCTTCTTTCTCTCACAGTCTCCTATCTCAGAATACAATATTTGCCATCATCCTTAGCTGCAATACATTTTCCTCATAAAAGACAGGTTCCTTCTAGGAAAAAAAACCCAAACATAATTTCTACCATTAGATCTGTGACCTTATAATGAACGGTCCATATTTACAATGAAATTACAATATGTATTTACAAGGCAATTTTTCCTTCGGGGACCTGCTTGCCCCCGGACCCCATGTGGAAGAGTGTACATTCTTCAGGGGTGTAAAGTATTCATGGGGTATAAACATGGCTAAAAACAAAGACCACTGAATCAAGAAGATAATCAGGCTCCACAACCAATAATTGAAGTGAGAATATAGCAACATAATGATAAATGTAAAGATCTGGTAATCTTATGATAATCAACACTTAGAATGAAAGGAAACTCAATTCAAAGCATTAATATTATCTATCATTTAATATCCAGAATAAATCAATAGTAATCGAATGACAGATTAATCATGGATATAAAAATGGAATAACAAATTATTGACAACATCAAAATACTTAATAATATGAAAGACCATATGATAACCAAACTAAAGTTGCATCAAACATTATAATATTTCATAAGATTGAGGCAATGAAAGAACATAATGAGGTAAGAATCACACAGGTCTAAATCCAATGGTGAGTAGCTTCTCCATATCAGTTCTCAAAATCACATGTCCATAAAGTATCCCAACAAAATTTATCTTCACTACTAACAGTGATCACTATTTAAACTAGTTCTGGATTAACAAACACTTATCATGCAAGATAGAGTGAAATCCACAAAAAATAGATTGTTTTACAAAAATAGTACAACAAGAAACCATTCATGTAGGATTTGGTTTGTCAAAATTTATTACATAATAACAAATTTTATGAAAAAGAAAGAAACTACATAACTATACAGTGCATGATCCAAGATAGTTTCTCCATGTAAATAACACCATAATCATCGTTTTCCTGTAGATAACAAAACAAAATTGATATTCAAAAAATAATGCCAACTAACATTCAGAAATAGACTGGCTACAAAATCATGAGATTTTGTAGCTAGTCTTATATTAACAAAGAAAATCAAAATTAAATCTTCTTATTCGATTTTCATAACATAATAGAATGAAATGATATCAAAAACAACTTTTCCATTTTAGAAATTAGATAGTGAAGGGTTGGATAGTTTTGAATTAATGATGGCATTGAAGTTGGTTGCATGTTTGATGATTATATTACTGGATCTCTTGGGCCTTTTTCTTTCTCGATCTGTGCATGGCTTCAACTCTTGATTTTCTCATTCAAGCAGAGAATTGCAAGTAGTCAGATGTTTTAATTGTGTCTGTAAATATGGTATGTCCCTATATATCTTTCTATCTAGTCTAAGCAATTGTCACAATGTATCGGTGCTATAGTAAGTTGAGGTTGAGCGTACTCAACAATGGATGTTTCGGCTCTTCCTGTGGCTTGTTTCAATTCATGGCTAATGCCATCAAATCCCTCTTGGCCTTTCAGAAATGGAGGTAGTCTAGAGACACAGTCATATTGCTCATCTTGACCAGTAGTTTTGTTCCCGAGACATTGATTATCCGGATCTTATAGTGAAAGGAAATCATTGACCTTATCGTTTGATCAGTGATCATTGACCTCAATCATTGATATCGAGTTCAAATGATTCTTCTTTCGATTTCACAGAATCCTGGATATCAATTATCCAACTCTCTTGTTCATAAAAATCAAATTTGAGTTATCATGTTTCTTGCTCTTATGATTTTTCTTAACAACAGGTTTTTCATTAAAACCCTGATTCGGTTCCTTAATAGGATCAAAAGAAACCTCCTCTTTTAAAACATCCACTACCTCTTCTAATGATTTTCTTGCTGTAAAAATACATCGTGGTTTTTTACCTAGGAGGGTTTTCAAAACAACAAAAACTAGTTCATTAATTTCACAGTCATTATGTGAATCGAAATCTTAACTATGGGTCATGGGATTATCAGAATTGGGGTTTTCATTTAAAGGTGAGTTCACTATGCACTTGGGTTGGGGAAAATTGTTCCGACTCAGGAAACTTTCCCAAGTGTCCCCATTTTGAGACAAGTGTGATACCAACAGAATCCTTATAAACCCATGATGAGAGAGGCTTGAAAGAGGGTTCAAGCTCTGTCTCTTATAAAGCTTTGAAATTTTATATAGGCTCATCAACAGGTAGAAGGGAATATTTAGTTTAAACCCTAGGAACAACATCAACATTCATATGTGGTATAAAAATACCAAAACATACCTACCTTCGCATGTTATAAAATGTTTCAGAATCAAAATAAGGTCATTCCATCGAGGTTTCAGGAGGGTAGAAGGAATACCTTTAGGGAATCAGGTAGATTTGTGAGAGACCGTGAAGAGGATCCATGGAACGCCTTCCATTTTATCATTTTTGAACCACTTTTCTCCTTCCTGTGGGAGTCTCGTCGCCTAGGATATAGAGTCTTCTGCGACCTCCAATTGCACATCCCCTACTTTGGTTCTAAACCCATCAAAATTTGAGCAAAGGCCTGTGCGGCCATAAGGTTGTAACCTTCGAATTTATGGATGAAGAAATCCCAACTGTGAGCCTGTAAAGCATTTATGGCATCGCCATGGGAAAGAAGGGCATGATAGCCATTAGATTTGATTTGAACCATAGGGGCCATGGTTACTGTCAAATAGACACAGTAGATATCATGGGAGGGAGGCTTCAACTTCCAATAAACAAGTAGTAAGAAGAGGTATGTGAAAACTAAAACGACATGATACCTACAAAGTTTGGATACTGTCATGCTTGATAACTTAAGTTTGGGGAGACTGAAAACCAAAGGGCGCGTAGACCTATAGGCCATTACACATAATGAAGATCAAACCCTCAATCACTATCAAATGCCAATTCAAACAATTAATGTGGGACATTAAATGTCTAGGAAAACAAGATGAGGTGTATTTGTGGGTTCATCAGACCTATACCAAGTGACTTGACAACGACATGACTGATAGAGAAAAGAGAATATATCAATTGTTAACCCAAAGTTGCAGTGCGGTTATGGATATTGAATAATCAGACCATATAATCAACCATAGAACTAATCAAATCATATTATCCATAATATGTGGCAGTGAATTAATCAATGAGATTATGAAATTTAAACTTATTAACACATATAGGTTCCCTCAAAATGTAATCTCTTAGGTAAAATAATAGAAGAAGAAACACAGACTACAAAATGATTACCCAAGTGAAGTTTTTCATTTGAATTTCATGCTTGTAGTCATGAAATTTAAACAAAACAAATGAAATCTAGAACGAAAGAAACTCATAAAATAAGTTATCCCAATGAATCACCTCGACGCTAAAATAAAGAATGATTTATAAATATAGGGAGGAGGCAGCTACAAAAAGGATTTTATCTCTTTGTGATGACTTTTAATCATGATAAAATTGACATAATTGTTGGCTTCCAATAGTATGTCATGAAAGCATGCTACTTCCCTCATATAATTATCAACAACATTGGTTTCCTTGTGAGTAACCTTCATAGGAATGAAATGAGTATCTTTATTAAGCTTGGCCACCACCACCATGACTGCATCATGTTGGTTGCATGTTCTGGGAAATCCTGTGATGAAATCCATTTTCACCACTTCCTACTTCCATTGAGGGATGGGTAATGGATGAAGTAACCCAACTGGGTGTCTATGCTCAACCTTGACCCTTTGACACTTGTTGACGGGCGAAACAGTCCATACGTCAACTGAGAGAGTGGAACCGGTCCGGGGTTGTCTAAATAACCCAAGCCGTTTGGAATGGACCACCCTAACGAGTTTAACGACTCCGTTGGCCACTCTAAGGTATCCTAAAGAAACCAAAGATAAAATTTGATCTGAGCTAAGAGATCTAAACTAAGGAAACTAGAAACTAATAAAAATTAACTAAAACAAACTAACTAACTAAATAAAAGAAATCAAACTAAAATAGAGGAAACTAAGAACTAATAAAACAAATAAAGGAACTAATATACTAAATTATAAACTATGCTAACTATTCTATCTACAAACTACTAACTATTCTTATAATAACTCAAATCGACTATCAAATTATCAAGTTAATTATAGTTTATTCACAAATATACACTACATACAATCTACAGATTTTAATAAACCTATGAAACCAATTTGCTTGTTGTCCCAAGACAGCGAAAGTAACTCTTTTTTGGTCTTTTATAAATTATGAATAAGAAAATAAACTAACTTAAATTAAACAAATCAAAATTATATCTATATTAAACTATTTAATGAAAACAGTAAACTAGATACTAATTGACCTGGAAACGCTCCAAGTCTGCCCTGCGTATGATGACTTCTCAAGCTGATTGGAGGAGGGAAACTCACACCAGTTAAACCCTTAAG
>JZKD02S1852976.1:103939-150758 GCA_000966675.3 Picea glauca
AAAAGGCTAGTGTCAGCATGGCTACGCTTATATCTCTTAGCCATTTTGAACAGACTTTGGTGCAGATAGTGTGGCATACTAAGCCCAAAACCCATAAAAATCATTAACAAGCGTAGGTGAAATAGGAACACGAACCCGTACCTGCCTTCACAAGTAACAAATTGCTTGATAATAATCAAGAGATCATACCAGCAAGTTTTCAACATCTTTGCCGGTAAGCCTCGGTCGCATGAATTCACTGTGCAAGATTGAAATAGTAATGTCCACGGGACATCCTTAACCTTACAGCTTTTCGACCATTTTTGTCCCTCGACAGGGAGGCTAGTCGCAGAGCTGAGGGATTGTTCAGTGAATTCAAGCTGGACATCTCCAACTTTGTCTCTATAGCCATCGAATGATAAAGCAAACTGCCGAGACACAGTGATGTCATAACCATCAAATTTCCTGATAAATGGAATCCACCCAAACTCTTCTAAGTCGTCATATGCACCATCAAAACTTAACAGTGCTTGGCACCCATTGGGCTCATCTCTCACAACAGGAGCCATAGTTCCTGTACATGGTAGGGTTCCAAGTGAATGAAACAATACACATAGTGAAAATGAGAGGGTTTAACAGCTTGAATGCTCGACGAGACCGGAAATAACTCCATGCGTGCGAAGGTGGTGGGATTACCACTGCCACGCACTGCATTAATTGCTGAGTACAGTGTTGTTAAAGCCATAAACGTTTATACCATGCGTATCATCCAACTAGTAGGCGTGCAATCATATTATCGTGGCACTTACCCGAAACAGAACTAACACCACGCGTTACATTCAAGTGCCAAGTGTACAGTTCAATCAACATAGTACCTAGCACCAACCATCGATCAGTCCTGTCACTTCAATGCTTCATACTACTGTTAATACATTCATACCAATACATAGTTCGAAACTATTGCTCGTTCCATGATATTAAACTCATCAAACAATGTATCGGGGGTTCAAACTAAATAATCTAAATGCCAATAGGTTGATCAAAGCGCTTTTGCAAAACTTCAAACTATTACCACTTATGTGAAATCAAACTCATGATATTTCCAATGTGCTTGTAGCATAATCGAAATGTCAAAACATTGCAACAAATAATCATATGAAATTGATAAGTTTAGAGTTCAAAGTAATAAGAATTGAGTCATATATAAAATCAAAATGAATTATGTCACCTAAGACATCAAGCATAACTCATAACTTAACATTCCCAATAGAGAAATCGAATTGTGCAATTAAAGTGAATGGATACAGTTTGAAAGAACCTTTTGCAGTGAAGTGATAAACCAATGGTCAAATGTCTTTGAACAAATCAATAAAAGATGACGACAGTCCAGACAACGAGAGAGGTGTTTTCACACTTTCAGTTGTGAAAAATCAAATCGAAATCAAATTTCAATTGTCGCAAAAATGAAACAAATGTCTTGAAGTACAATGCGACGATGATTTGTCGTTTAGAAGACAAGAGGTGTAGGCAGCATTTTTCTAGTAATTAAAAAAAAAATGAGTTGGCTGCCAACAACACTCCAAGCATTTAGCTATGTATTCAACAATCTCCCTCTTCATGCCTGGCCAATAATATTGGCTCTTAACTACTGAAACTATTTTCTGATATCCTAAGTGTCTAGCATAAGGTACATTGTGCATTTATTTTAAAATCGCACTCCTCAATTTAGTAGAATTGGGTACATAAACTTTGTTTTTGTATAAGATAATTCCATCAATTCCCAATTCATAATCTTCATCTTTCTGTTGCATTTTACCTTTCTGCAATTTTGTTACCAATTCCATGTACTACAAATCAACTTTTGCAGTCTCATAAATTCTTACTTTAAGATTCATCTTATACATGATAATAGATGAAACATGCAGTTCATGCGCTATACTGCTGAGTGCATCAACCACCTTGTTCCCCTTTCCTTTGATGTTCACGATATCAAAGTCATACTCACAGAGGAATTCCAACCATCTACTCTTCCTAGAATTCAAAGTAGGCTGATCAAAAAAATACTTCAGACCATTATGGTCTGTCCTCAAATCAAACCTCTTTCCCATGAGGTAGTTCCTCCACTTATTCAAAGCATGCACTATGGCTGAAAACTCCAAATCATGAGTGTCATAGAGCCTTTCATGCTCTTTCAATTTTCTAGACTTGAAACATATCACAAGTTCGTTTTGACTAAGGACTCCTCCAAGTCCTTCTCTACATGCATTTGTGAAAACCACAAAATATTCATTCATATTAGAAATCCACAGAATTAGAGCACTGGTTAACAAATGCTTCAATTGTTGGAATCTCATGTCACATTCTTTTGTCCATTGAAACTTCTTCCCCTTCATTTCAAGGAAGTAATGGGATGAGATATTCTCAAAAACCTTGCAATCAACCTTCTATAGTAGCCATCTATACCCATGAAGGATCTAAATTCTGTCACATTCTTATTTGTTGTCCACCCTTTAATGGACTCAATCTTTTCAGGGTCCACTTCTATCCCTTCTTCAGATATGATATGCCCCAAATAGTGAATTTTGTTTCGATAAAATGAGCACTTGATCAATTTGGAACACAGTTGATGCTCTCTTAGCAATTGCAAAACCATCCTCAAATGACTCTCATTCTCTTATTCCAAATTGGAATATACAAGTTTGTCATCCAAAAAAATAATGACAAACTTTTCTAAATATTCTCGGAAAACACCATTCATTAGGCACATGAAAACAACTAGTTCATTTGATAATTTGAATGACACCACTGTGAATTCATAATGACCATATATTATCCTAAAGGTGGTCTTTTTGATGTATTCCTCTTTAATCCTTACCTGATGGTATCCCGACCTGAGATCTATATTTGAAAATATCCTTTCATCCTTCAACTAATCAAAGAGATCATCAATCCTTGGTAGAGGATACTTGTTCTTTATAGTCACTTTATTCAACTGTCTAAAATCGATGCATGATATCAATGCCCCATCTTTATTCTTCATGAACAAGACTGTGGAACCCCAAGGTGACACATTTGGGCATATATACCCCTTCTTTATAACCTCTTCAAGCTTCATTTTCAACTCCTTCAGCTCTAGTGTACTTATTCTGTAAGGATTCTTTGATACTGGAGCTTCTCCAGGCATTAAATTTATAAATAAATCAATATCTATCTTTGGGGGTGGTCCTGGTACCTCCTTGAACACATATTCAAAATATTCTAGGACTGCATGATCCTACATATTTGGCACCTTATCCTTATATGATTCCTCCATATGGGCTGCAAATATTTGACATCCTTTTCTATAACACTTCTTTAGCTGCAATATTGAGATTTTCTAGAAAATAACTACCTTGGGAATTCCTTGGATTGCTCTCTAATTTCCTTCCTCATCTAAGAAAGTGAATGCCTTGTTATGATAGTCTAATATAGCATGGTGTTGGTCCAACCAATCCATACCAATTAGGCAATCATATGATCCCAAAGGAAAGATTTTCAAATTTTTTTTGGTACTCGGTCCATTCATGCCCACTGGACATGATTTAACCAACTCAACAACCTTTATCTTGGCTTCTGTAGCCAACTGCACCATCCAATATTTCCCATGCTTGCTTCTTGGTAATTGAAATATTTCCACTACCTTAGGATATACATATCTATGACTAGCCCCTGAATCAATTAAAATAGTAAGGGAATGGTTATCGATCATACCTTCAACATCAATCATGTATGATTGAAACTCAAATTGCTTGTTGTCCAGGGCTACATACATTCTTGGTACTCTTCTTCCCATGTCCTCCATTGTTTATGCTTGTTGAACATGGTGAACAAATCTCACCTTGTTCTTTTCTTGAGGGAAATCCCTATACTTATGATCTCCTTCACATCCCCAACATTGCATAAGTGTTTTCCTTAGCCTTTGCCCACCTCCTTCAGCCATCATGGGCTCTCTCCAAAATGGCTATCCTTGAGGACTATTTCTGAAAAATGGTGGCTTGTTTCACTTCTGCCTTTGTTCCTTCTTGAACTTCTTCTTTCCCTCCCAAGAGTTTTGGAAAGTAGGCTTTCCTTTTTGTTGATCATATAAGCATTTTTCTCTCCTTATAGTTTCTTCAAGAGTCTTGGGATCATCATATTGGATTTTATCACTAATGAAAGATGGCAACCCACTAAGATATCTCTAGATATTGATTGTTTCATCCTTAATGAAAGGGACATACTTAAACAACTCTAGAAATCTCCTCTCATATTCATCTATAGTCATGCTGCCCAGTTTAAGTTCAAAGAACTCTTTCATCTTCTTGTCATAATATCTCTTGGCTAAGTACTTATTTTCAAAATGTTTCTTGAATTACTTCCAAGTCACATCTTTCTCCTTGAGGTTTTGTACTTGAACCAGTTGATCCCACCATATGGATTCATTTCCTTTAAGTTGGTAGATGGAAATTCTTCCCTCTGCATGAGAAGAATATTTTTTAAATTGGAAGTACTTCTTCATTCCTAGCATCCATGTCTCAACATATTCATCCTTCATATGCTCTCCATAAAAATTAGGAGGTTTGATCTTATTCATTTATCATTTAAACTCATCCACCCCATCCCTTGTATGTTTCTTGACAGGGGATGTACTTGAGCTACTATGTGCTCTCCTATGGGAATTCTTTTGGGAGTGTTGTTGATGTCTGCTGCCACTCCTTGATATTCCTTTCTTCTGAAGAGTCCCATGACTTCCTGATTTGTTGGAGCCACTCTCCTTATCCAAATTATTTTCAATTATTTCCAGGCTCCACATTAAATTATTATTTAATTATTCCTATTGCTCCTTGGATATCTTAATCCTTTTGTTATCTACCTGGTGAATGTGGACATCGTTTTGCAATTTTTTTTTAATGATTTTCATCATGCTCAATTATTTACCTATTTCTTCTACATGCCCATTGGATTTTGTTCCTTCAAATCCCAAATGTACATCCATTCATATAAATTCATCCTCTGGACTGTAAGCATCATGTTCCACCTCCATTTCTCCGCACTATGTAAAAATCTTGTTTGGTTCTGACAATTTCTAACTCTGCAAAATGTGCAGTCAACCAAATTTTTGTCAGCCTATTAGACTCAATAATTCTCCATAATAACTTAAACAATCTGATTCAACAAAAAAATATAATATTCCATTTTATGCAGGTCTTGGTCGATCAAGAATCCCCATGACTCTATCTTTGAGCCATGTTATGTTCTACAATTCACTTTTGGGCGCTAGCCCCTTTTCTTTATCCCTTAATTCACATGTGACCACGACTATGACCAAGTTCTAATAGTTGGACGCTTATCCGGAGCCTTGAAACTTCGGGGCTTCAGAGCTTCATAGGTTTCCCTTTTTTCACATCACAAACATCACATAATGTTGAATTGGCAAACTCACGAAGGATGGTGGATCTACGGTCCACATTCCCTATTCAGATCTACGGTGGATAAGAGCTCTATACTTCGGGATTTGGTGGTTTCCAGAGAACATCACAAAAAATATCTTGAAGTGTCAGATTGGTGAACTCGTGAAGTGGGGTAGATCAAAGATCTGTGTATTCCAGCATCCAACGACTGATATTTACTATGTAACTACAGGCTTCGGGGCTTCAGGGCTACAAGACTTTAGAGGTTCGAGACTTCGGGACTTCTAAGCTTTGGGGCTTCGGGACTTTGGAGCTTTGGAGCTCCAAGACTTTGGAGGATTTCACATCTTCATAGCTCAAAACTCATGAACCATGAATCTTTGAATACTTCCACGTCACCCTTGGTGAATTCATCACATCACGTTACTTCGATGCTACAGAACTTCGGGGATTTCTTCCTCCCATTCCATCATGAACCATTTCTTCCAGAGTTTCAAGTTTATGGACCTTGGGATCTAACGCCATGCATCCACTATGACCAATGATTGGTATTAACTTTGACCTTCGGGAATTTTATACCCCATGCTAACTGTAACAACTTTCCTCCAAGGTACCAAGTCTCAAGACTTCATGATCTGGTGCCACATGTCTATTGGGGTCAAGTTATCGTGGGCCCAATATAGTTAAATTCTTTGACAAGTTTTTAAATACTTTATGTATTCATCGGGGGCCCCACAAGCCATGCTCAAGAGGAGTTCCAAATAGAAAAATACTAGAAGCAGACACATGGCCCAATATGGAGGATGACACATGTCACTTTATAACTGGAATTTCTATCTTCCAAAGGTTCTTAACTCACTCACACATGGCACACATCCCATCTATCCATGTCATTCCTGGTGATGTTAGTAGGATACGCCACTTCAGGACTTCAAGCTTCAGAAGTTTTTACACTTGCACCCTCCATTTCTCCCAAACGTTGAACTCACGACCTTTCTTACCTTTCAGGGTCCACATAATACAATTGTCAACAACTAAGGTGGTGGCACGTGGCATGTCTAGGAAAGGTCCACATTTCCACTGGCAATGTCATCATGTCCCACTACTTCTTCTCTTCATCTTTAGGACTTCGGGCTTCGGGGCTTCAGGAGATTCCACACTCACAAACTCAAATTCTCCCAAACATCAAACTCCCAAACAAGATGATATTTTGACGCACGTTTCTTTCGACGAACGGTCTATATTAACTCCAAAATTTTGGACTTCGGTAGTTTTCTCTCTATTCACACCTCATTTCTCCCTAACAAGTTGATCTATCGACATGTGCCCCTTTTGATGAACAGTTTGGATTAACTCTGGACTTCGGGACTTCGAATTTTTTTTCTATATTCACACCTTGTTTCTTCTTAACGTCTAACTCTCAAATATGTTCATCTTCCAACATGTGCCTCCTTTAATGAACGCTCTGGATCAACTCTGGACTTTGGGACTTTGGGATTTTTCAGCTTAGCACACTTTGTTTCTCCCGAATGTCGAACTCACGAATACCCTGATCTGTCGACATGTACCTCCTTTAATGAACTGTCCAGATCAACTCAGAACTTTAGGACTTCGGGATTATTTACTTTAGAACACTCCATTTGTCCCGAAGTGTTAAACTTCCAAACTTTTGTGGGATCTATGGTTTACAATCACTTGCGCGTAGATCTGATGGCTGATATTTTTCTTTCCATTGTGCTTTACCTTCTTCTCTTGGCTTGATCTAATAGCTCTGATCTATCCTTGGTAAAATCCCACAGTAAACACTTATCCTCAGATCTATGGTGTAGATCCTCTCTGGGACTTCGAAACTTTAGTCTTTTGCCCCTTTTTATCTATAACACATCAATTCTCCGAAGTCACGAAGTCCGAAGGACTTGGTGGTTAACTCTCATGTACCTTTTTCTAGATTTGAAGGATGGAAAAGTTGACCCTTCCCCTGTGCAGATATTATGCCCCAAGTTCAAACCTTGCGTCCAAACACAACTTTTATTGTGGATTCTTTCTCTATTTCCATTCATAAATCGTTATACCTCCTGAGCTTCATAACCCGTCCAAGGTACTTTCTTGGCACCTAGAGGTCCTCCTAACTCATATTTTCCTATTTCGACAACAATTCCTTTCCGAAAAATTTTCATCGACTTCAACTAACATGGCCCATCCAGGATCAGTGTTGAAACCATGGTTCTACTACCAATTTGTGGCATCCCCAACCACCCACAGGTCGGGTGTCGTCACTAAGTGAACATATTTTTTCTCCGATACCATTTTGTAATATCCTCGACAAACACATGCCGAGCCATGCTACTCCATAAACCTAACATGCTCATGTATACAAATATATATATCTAATGCAATTTTAACCAGACATAAAAAAAATTTCATGCACATATTCTTGCGGAAGTGACAATAACACATACAAATTTAACAGATGACTTACATTTTTCTATCACACAACATAATTCAAAAATAAAAATAAAAGAATACATGCAGTAATCATAGACAAAAACCATAAATATAACAACATATATAAATACACAACATGTAACCAAACTTGGAAATGGTACTTATCTTTTAATCAAAGTACACCAACTGCATGCAGACCTTCCATGAACCTCCCAACCTTAGACCACACTTCTCATCACTCTCAACAGTGGGTCACCCCCGAGATGGGACTAAACTCCATCAGGAAAGGGATTCCTAGGCTAGGAAGGGAAAATAGGAAGTTGCACAGTACAATCGGAAGGATTTCCTCCAAGGAACCACTTATGCCCACAACTCACAAACTCTCATTCCCCACATGCTTGTTCCAACTGAGGAGTGTACACCTTCATTGTCACACAGTCCATTGACTATTACACCTCCCTTTCTAGGGCTTCAGCAACAGGCAGGATCAGGAATTCTTAGATATTTGTAGCTATAGGAGATCTCACTTCCTCAACACACTCTCTCACCTGGAGAGAGTTTCTCACATTCTTGACAACCTACTTCTTCACTCTCACTCCTCAACACATAGGCATGGTGATGGAAGCAACAAAAATTGGACGTGTGGAATGACACTTACAGGAAAATACGTAGGCAACCTGCAGGTATAGGTACAATGAAGGTATCAATTCGGGCTTGTCGCAAAGGTTCGGGGTGTTTTAGGAATTCAACAATGGTGTTCCACGGTTTTTGCGTGCTTGTTGGGTGCACTGGTCAATCGGGGTAACGGATGGCCAGCCTGGTCCAAATGGTATGAATAATGGTCCAAATCATTCGCATATTGAGAATGGTTGGAATGCTCAGAATGCCCAAAATGGTGAGAATGCCCCCCCTAAATCTACATGCGTTTTGGATGACACTTGGCTCTCTAGGAGCACGTTCCCCCCACTTGCAAATCGTTCCTCTCCCTAAAGGAACTTAGGATAAATTAATATCCTCTTTACATCTTTTAGAATAATAATATATTATTTTATTAGGCTCTTAAGCGTATCCCTTATTTCCTAGACTCACAGTCCCATCCCTTTCCCTACCTAGTGGAGCTTAGTCCTCCATAAATATTTCTTCGTGGTCGGTCTAAAAACAACGATGGTGTTATATTAATAATAATTTTCATAATTACATATACAAAATCAGGCCCACTGGCCTTAGCATCTAAGCTCTCTGGCCTAATAAACACATAATCCTACCAACTTATAATTACTTGTCTCACTAGCCTACAACACATGTTACATTCATAATTACAATTGGGCTCGACATTGGGATATTACAAATACCATACCAATATCAATACTAATAACAATACCATACCATTGCCTACCAATAAAAATACCAATACCATACCAATATCAATATCATACTATACCATACTAATACCAATACCATACCATACCATACCATACCAATACCAATACCATATTATACCATACAAATACAAATACCATACCATACCATACCAATACCAATACCAATACCATACCATACAATTCCATAACAATACCAATACCAATCACATACCATACAAATACCAATACCAATACCATTGCATGGAAATGGTATGCATTGACAATGATATGCATACCAATACCATACCAATACCAATACCAATGCCAATACCAATACCATACCATACCAATACCAATACCATTGCATGGAAAAGGTTTTCATTGGAAATGATATGCATACCAATGTCATACCAATACCAATACCATACCATACCAATACCATACTATACCATACCAATACCAATACCAATACATAACCATACCATACCAATAACAATACCATACTAATATCAATACCATTCTATACCATACCAATTCCAATACCAATACCATACCAATAGAAATACCATACCATACCAATAGAAATACCATACCATACCATGCCATACCAATACCAATACCAATCCCATACAATAGCAATAGCAACAACAATACCATTTCCAATACCATTGCATACCAATACAACCAATACTATTGCATATCAATACCAATACCAATACCATTTCATACCAATACCAATACCAATACCATACCATACCATATCAATACCAATACCATACCATACCATACCAATACCATACCAATACCATACCAATACCATACCATACCATACAATTATCATACCAATACCAATACCAATACCAATACCATACCATTGCATACCAATAACAATATGAATACCATACCAATATTGTACCATTGCATACCAATACCAATACCATTTCATACCGATACCAATGCCAATACCATACCATACCAATACCAATACCATACCAATACCATACTAATAAAATACCATACCATACCATACCAATACCAATACCAATACCAATACTAATACCAATACCCTACCATTTAATACCAATAACAATACAAATACCACTACCATACCAATACCATACCATTGCGTACCAATACCAATACCATTGCATACCATTGCACGAAAATGGTATGCATTGGAAATGATATGCATACCAATTCCATACTAATACTGATACCATACCAATACAATACCAAAACCAATACCAATATTCATTTCCAATACCCGTAGGCCTTGCCAATACCAATACAAATACTATTGCATACCAATATGGCCAATACCATTGCATACCAATACCAATACCAATACCAATACCAATACTATTGGATACCAATATGGCCAATACCATTGCATACCAATACCAATACCAATACCAATACCAAAATCAATACCATACCATACCATTCTATACCAATACCACACTAATACAGTGCCATACCATACCATACCAATAACATACCAATACCAATACCATACCATTGCATACCAATAATAATAACAATATCGTACCAATATCGTACCATTGCATACCAATACCAATACCATTGCATGGTATGCATTGGCAATGATATGCATACCAACACCATACCAATACCAATACCAATACCATAGTAGTACCAATACCATACAAATACTATACCATACCAATACCATACCAATACCAATATGCATTTCCAATACTAATACCAATATGCATTACCATTACCAATACCAATACCAAAACCAATTCCAATATGCATTGCCAATACCCTTATGCTTTTCCAATACCAATACCAATACAATTTCCAATACCATTGCATACCAATACAACCAATACCATTGCATACCAATACCAATACCAATACCAATAACATACCACACCACACCATACCAATACCAATACCATACCATACCATACCATGCCAATGCCATACTAATACAATACCATACTATACCATACCAATAACATACTAATACCAATACCAATATCAATACCATACCATTGAATACCAATAACAATACCACTACCTCTACCATACCAATACCATATCATTGCATACCAATACCAATCCATAACAATACCATTGCACGACAATGGTATGTATTAGCAGTGATATTCATACCAATACCATACCAAAACCAATACCAATATGTATTGTCAATACCCTTATGCCTTGCCAATACCAATACCAATACCATTGCCAATGCCATACCAAAACCAATACCAATATGCATTGTTAATACCCTTATGCCTTGTCAATACCAAGACCAATACCATTGCATACCAATACCAATACCAATACCAATACCATATTGTACCATACCAATACAATACTAATGCAATACCATACCATACTATACCAATAACATACCAGTACCATTACCAATACCAATACCAATACCAATACCAATACCAATACCATACCATTGCATACCAATAACAATACCAATACCATACGAATATCGTACCATTGCATACCAATACCAATACCATTAGCATTGCATACCAATACCAATACCAATACCATACCATAGGTCCATAACATACCAATACCAATACTAATACCATACAAAAACCAATACCAATATGCATTGTCAATACCAATACCAATATCATTTCATACCAATACGACCAATACCATTGCATACCAATACCAATACCAATACCATGCCATACCATACCAATACCAATACCAATACCATATTGTACCATACCAATACTATACTAATGCAATACCATACCATACTATACCAATAACATACTAGTACCATTACCAATACCAATACCAATACCATTGCATACCAATACCAATACCATACGAATATCGTACCATTTCATACCAATACCAATACCTTTGCATGGAAATGGTATGTATTGGCAATGATATGCATACCAATACCAATACCAATATTGCATGTCATTGAATTGCAATGGTATGCATTGACAATGATATGCATACCAATACCATTGCCATTGCCATACCAATAACATTGCCAATACCAATACTAATACAATACCATTGCATACCAATACGATAGCATACAAAAATGGTATGCATTGGCAATGATATGGATACCAATACCATACCAATACCATACCAATATCAATACCAATACAATACCATACCATACAATACCAATCTCAATACCATACCAATACCAATCCCAATACCACACCAATACCAATACCATAGCCAAAAATGCGCGACAAAGTGTTGAAAATCGACCTCATCTTCAGAAATTGCACTATGCCTCATTGACCAAAACCCTAGTGCTGGAGATACTCTAACAAATGGTCTTATGGTCAACATAATGATAGAATAGGGGGCCCACTAGCTAAAAATATGTGCTCTTAATCCAATGCAACTGATGGTTCATGCATTTGAGTCCCGGTTTGAGTTTTATCGTGAGTTGCAACTCGCCTCCTCAAGCCATTTAGGGACATGTGGTCAATTTGGTCCATGGGCATAAAATCCAAACCGAGTAGGATATCAGACTTATGTAAGCTCCTACAAGTATGTTTGGCCAAGGCCCACATGACTACAATACACAAAAAGACCTAACACAGTCTTCTTGAAAATCAACCTCCTCTTCAAAAATTGCACCAAAACCCTAGTGTTGGAGATACTCCAACAAATGGTTTTCGAGTTGACGGAATGATAGCATAAGAGCCCCAATAGCTAAAACCCAGTGCTCTGCATCCAATGCAACTAATGGTTCGTGCATTCGAGTCCTAGTTTCAGTTTTATCGATAATTGCAACTCACCTCCTCAATCCATTCAAGGACATGTGGCCAATTTGGTACGGGAGCATAAAATCCAAACCAAGTAGCATAATGGGGTTTTGTAAGCTCCTTTGAGTCTATTTGTCCAAGGCCCATGCGACTACACTAGAAACAAATGACCAACAGAGTGTTCTTGAAAATCGACCTCATCTTCAAAAATTGCATTATGCCTCATTGACCAAAAACCTAGTATTGGAGATACTCCAGTAAATGGTTTTTCAGTTGACGAAATGATAGCGTAGGGGGGCCAGTAGTTGAAACCAAGTTCTCTTAATCTAATCCAACTGACAGTTTGTGCATCTGAGTACCGGTTTGAGTTTTTTCACGAGTTGCAACTCGCCTCCTCAAGCCATTTAGGGACATGTGGTCAATTTGGTCTAGTGGCATAAAATCCAAACTGAGTAGCATAACAAACTTTTGTAATCTCTCGTAAGTCTATTTGGCCAAGACCCACATGAATACACTATCCAAAAATACCTAACATTGTGTTCTTGAAAATCGACCTCATCTTCAGAAATTGCACTATGCCTCATTGAGAAAAATTGTAGTGTTCGAGACACTCCAACAAATTGTTTTTCGGTCGACAGAATGATAGCGTAGAAGCCCCAATAGTTGAAAGCAAGTTATTCGGATCTAATGCAACTGACAGTTCATGCATCTGAGTCTCGGTTTGAGTTTTATCGATAGTTGCAACTCACCTCCTCAATCCATTCAAGGACATGTTGCCAATTTGGCCTGGGGCCATAAAATTCAAATCGAGCAGCATAACAGAGTTTTGTAAGCTCCCAAAAGTCTATTTGGACAAGGCCCATGCAACTACACTAGCCAAAAATTCCCAACATGGTGTTCTTTAAAATCGACCTCATCTTCAAAAATTGCACTATGTCTCATTGACCAAAACCCTAATGTCGAAGATACTCCAACAAATGGTTTTTCGGTCGATAGAATGATAGCGTAGAGGCCCCACTAGATGAAACTCGGTGCTCTTAATCCAATGCAGATGACGGTTTGTGCATCTGAGTCTCGGTTTGAGTGTTATCACAAGTTGCATCTCTCCTCCTCAAGTCATTATGGGATATGTGGCCAATTTGGTCTGGGGGAATAAAATCCAAAATGAGTAGCATAATGGGCTTTCATAAGCTCCCAGAAGTCTGTTTAGCAACCTTAAACCACTCTACTTATTTATCCACATAAATTCATGTCATTTTATCAATAGTTGTCACTCGCCTCCACAATCCATTCAAGGACATGTGGCCAATTTGGTCCTGCGGCATAAAATCCAAACCGAGAAGCAGAACAGAGTTATGTAATCTCCCACAAGTTTGTTTGGCCAAGGCCCATGCAAGTACACTAGCCAAAAATACCCGAAAGAGTAATCTTGAAAATCGACCTCATCTTTAAAAATTGCAATATTCCTCATTGACAAAAACCCTAGTGCCGGAGATACCCCAACAAATGGTTTTCTGGCTGACAAAATGATAGTGTAGGGGCCCCACTTGTTGAAACCTGGTGCTTTGAATCCAATGCAACCAACGGTTTATGCATTTGAGTCCTGGCTTGAGTTTTATCGCAAGTTGCAAATCGCCTCCTCAAGCCATTTAGGGACATCTGGTCAATTTGGTTTGGGGTCATAAAATCAAAACCAAGCAACATAATAGAGTTGTGTCAGCTCCCGCAAGTATGTTTGGTCAAGTCCCACACAATTACACAAGTCAAAAATACCCGACAGAGTGTTCTTGAAAATCGACCTCATCTTTATAAATTGCATTATCCCTCATTGACCAAAACCCTAGTGTCGTACATACTCCAAAAAATGGTTTTTCGGTCGACAAAATGATAGGGTAGGGGGGACACTAGAAAAAACTCGGTGCTTCAAATCCAATGCAACTAACGATTCATGCATCGGAGTCTCGGTTTGATTTTTATCGTGATTTTCAACTCGCCTCCTCAAGCCATTTAGGGACATTTGGCCAATTTGGTTTGGGGGCATAAAATCCAAACCAAGCATGATAACAGACTTCTGTAATCTTCTGCAAGTCTATTTAGCCACCTTACACCACTCTACTTCTTTAGCCACCTAAATTCATGCATAAAATCATTTTTCATGGCTACAACCATTTATGATACTCTTTATTGAATTTACGGTCTTTATTATGTGTGATGCAACTCAAATTTCTTTGTATGTTTAGTATGTACCAACATGTACTCCATGAAAATGAAGGGACCAACAAGCTTGTTCCATAATTGTGCACTCACCCTTGAGTCAATTTTTTCTTGTTTCCCCAAATGAACTGCCCCACTATGGGATAAACATTGAGATAAACATATCCTGGCCCATAAACCAACACCTAATCATGCACTTTACTAGCAAATATGATAGGTAAAATGAAGATAGGTTTGACCCACCATAAGCAACATTGAACATGTTTTTTATATGTACATATTAGATATAGTTTGGAGAGTGTAAGTTCCTCAGATTATTATTTCCAATAGGAGATACTAAGAGTCTTATTGAGATTTATTCATACTGCATATATGTTACTGTTTTTATCTAAATTGAGAGCCTGGGGTTGTTAATGTCACTACCTGTAATACCCATGTTTCCCCCAGCTTGTAAATATAACTATAACTGGCCAAGAGACAATGGAAGACTAGATATGTGTGAATGTTTGATATGATGAGCCCTTGTATAAAGGGTCAATGCATGTATTTTATGTTATTAATAGAAAAGGGATAAGTGTTGCTTAACTGTTGAAAGGGTTTTTTTTTGAGATAGACCATGGATTCTATGAGAGAGATGCTGAAGAGAACTACAAATGGTTGAGATGACCCTTCACAAAACCAATATATTATGGGAATTAATGGCTCACAACGAGAATAGTTCTTTGACCCAGAAATGAATTACCAGTTAGAGTTGTAGCTGGAAGAATCCTCCTCAAGAGTTAATGAGGATATGGGGTAGAGTACCCATTTGCAAGACTTCCAGACCTGACCATGATCTGGGTATTCAAACCCATGAAAAATTGTTGAGTAAGGAAAGAAAGATTTTATTGGTGGGAAGAGAAAAGAGAGAATGCAAGAATATCTCTGAGGAGACCAAAGTTGAAAGAGAAATATCGAGAAGATAAAAAGAGTGGTTACAAATCTCTGGTTCGAGAAAGAACTGGGTAGTAATATCATTCTGGGAACACAAATCTGTGGGTAGGGTTTTTCATTACAAGATGATAAACGAGGATGATGAGTGACTGTGGAAGTACTCGCTCAAACCTCCTTGATTGGTATAGATAAAATCAGTTTCCAAGTTCCTATGGGAGGAGGAGAGTAACATTCATCCTTGGTTGTCATTCAGCAAGAAGAGAGAGTTTCTCTCAAAGAAACATGGTCTAGCTCGGGAGTGTCCAGTGGTAAATTCGTCAGGAGTGGTTGTGCCTATGGTTGGGTGTAAACATGCACCCCTTTCAGCAGTCGCTTCATGGTTTCTGGTTTCTGATAAGTATCTTCATACCCTGTATATTGAAATGGAAATGATGATTGAATATATATATATTTGTCTTTCTATGAATGATTTTTGTATGGAATGATTAAGGTATACATATGTATTATCTCCTTGTGAACTCATGATTTTGAATGGTCATCTTCTACCCTCACAGGAATCCCAAGTTCAAACCCTATGGAAGGAGGGTGCCTCCTTCAAACTCTTCACGGTATGATCAAGGGCTCATGCCCATTTCCTTAACCCATTTATAGATAAATGAATTAGCATGTTATCCCACAAGTGTTTTCAAAGGATCCATGGGACCAAGGTCTGGGAACCCTACACTAGGCCTGAAAGGAGCTAATCCTTTTTGTCTTTGGAACTACGAGACTTCAGAACTCTAGAGTGTTTCAACCCTATCGTTTATGAACCCGTCGAATGAAATTGATGGTTGCGGTTACCCACAAGGTTTACTGGTGCCTAGTGGTTTCCCTATCCAAGACAGATAGACTTTCCCCACCGTTAAAACTCGATCCATTCAGTTATCGTGAAGTAAAATAAACCACTGATTTGAGAGTATTTGGGAGCCCCCTTGGCAATTGGATCCATGCCGAGTTAACTTTGGCAAAGTCCCAGTCTGGGAGAATGAACATGATATAGAATCAAACTACCCGAACGCCGAAGTCATGAAGTGATGAGAGCCGTGGATCTGGGAGTCTGTTAGGAACCCTATTAACCATATTATAAAACCATGGAGGGACCTTTGTATGATACTTTAGGGGATTCCTACTTCGGGAGAGAGGAGCAGCTATGATGTCGAAACTCTTGAAGGTCAGAGGTTTGAAGTGATGAGGACCATATATGTATGGATCCTTCGGGATCTCCCCTGACCATTAGATATAGACCATGGTCATCCTAGCACTGACCACTTTGGGATTAAGGAGGAATTGACACCACGGATTCCCCAAACGTCAAAGTTATGAAGTAATAGATGCCATCGATCTAGTCATTACATGGACACACCTTGACTGTAAGATTGAAGGGATTAGAAGGCTATCATTTCAGAGTGATTTGGCACAGTGATGTCATCCATGGTGACATCGACCCATGAACAACATTCCATGTGTCACCTAGAATTGTACGTCTCGTAGACCCTACACACCCATTAACACGAGACACGTGTCACCCACTGAAGGGGCCACGTTTCATCTCTTTCCTGTCGTGTATCACACTTGGCTCTTACTGCTTGGTCCATTTGGTGGGAGGAGTATGTGGGACCCACATGTATTTTCCTTCACATATATTATGTCACCATGTGCGAGAGTGGACCCTTTGGGAGTCTGGGAATTTGGGACTCCGGGGGTTTTGGATGCAATATCATGAGTAAGCCATGAAAGGTTTGAAGGTGAGAGCCACATTGAGGGATTCCGGGCTCCTTCAGGATTTCAAGAATTCAGGACTCTGGGGGTTTGCGATGTCATGTCATGGTTAATTTCAAATTACCAAATGCCATAGACACGTGGAGGGAATCTGGGCTCCTTCAGGAGTTATAGAATTCAGAGCTCCAGAGGACATGCATGCAAAAAATAAAAGGGATGTTCAACGCCGAATGTCAAATTCTCCCCTAGCCTATGTGTTACTTTAGGATTATGTCTTGTCGTTGGTTTGGATGGAGGATGGACCTTCCCTACATAATGTAGGAACATGGAAATGGTACGAATGAGATGGACCCACATGGGTGCCACATCGACCTCAACCAATGAGCACCCAAAGGACTTCGGGAAGTCATAACTTGTAAACTAGAGGTCGGATTAGAGCTTGGTAATAGTCGTTACAAAGCTACGATCCTGCAGAAGAGGATGAATCATCTCAGAGAGATTATTCGAGAGGATTTGAGTAAGAAAAATTTTGGTGCTCCATCACCGGAGAGGGTACTTAGGGGTCGGGTGTGTTACAAATTGGTACCATAACATGGTTACAACACTTAGCCTACTTGGGCTCATGAATGAGTCACTTAAAAAAAAAAAAAAATCATAGAACATTTAGGGGTGACATCATATCTTACCCATTCTTAAGAGGATTAACTAAATCTCTACTAAAGGAAGGAATGAAAATTTATGTTGTTGCATATGTTTTGAAAAAATTGAACTATGTATTGCTTATTAACTAACATGAAATGTTTTATTAGCACTTGAATAGTCTGTGGACTGCGGGAAAACTACAATATAAAGGATGGTGACACACCATGAATTTGGGGATATCTCCCACAATGGAGAGAAAGAATTTGATGAACGGAGGGCAGTGGAAACCCCTCAAGACTTGGCTGAAACTGTAAGAAGCCTCATGGCAAAATTATAGAGTTGTAAGGCTGACAATGAGAGGCTAATAAAATAATAGGAAAATAAAACTGAAATAAGTGCAACTCTGCTACAAATATTATCATATATACAAAGGTAGTTGCAGCATGGGCCAACGGCCAGTCATGTGGGCATACATCATATGAAGAAAAACTAGATTCCACCTGAGATACGAAAGAATGGCCTTGAAAGTGGCCACACAAGGAGGATCACCTCAAACAAGGCCCAACATGGAGCCAAGAGTCACTCATAAGAAGAATCCAAGGAATCTTCTAGTAGAAAAACTAGTTCGCATTCCCAGAAGAGAGGAAAGAAGAGGAAACATTCCAAGGGTCATGAACATGAAGAGTTCAAGAAATCCATACCACCCACTTTTGATGGATAAATTAAGAAGGGGGAAAAGGTATAAGTGTGGTTTCTCATCTTGAATAAGTACTTCAGATTCCATGAATACTCATAAAATTTAAAGGTTCGAATAACCATTTTTAACTTGAATGGAAAGGCCTCAATTTGGTGGGAAGACCTTCAAAATGTGAAAAGAATACATGAGAAGGACTTTTTATGGAAACAATTTGAGAAATACTTCAAGAAAATGTACATGTCAAAGAAATACTTTGATGGGAAGACCAAGGAGTTCTATGAACTCAAGTTGGGGCAGCTCACCATAGAGGAATATACCAAGAAATTCCTTGAGATGATAAGGTATGTTCCCTACATCAAACATGAAAAGGTAAATATGCAATGGTTTATTAATGGACCACCTCAGTCCCTCCAAGACATAATTGAATTTGATGAGCCAAATACCTTAGAAAATATTATCTGGAAGGCAAGGTATTGTTATGAGAAGTTCAAGAATAAGACAGAATCTTAGGAGGATTGGAAGAAGAAAAGCACTCTGGGATTCAAGAAGAAGGGGTTTAAACCCTCAAGATTCAAGAGATATGGGAAAGGTTCTAAGATGGGCCTTCCTGCTAAAAGTGTATACCAACAAAATTTCCCCTCCAATAGTGGAAATAAACCCTTTGGAGTAGCCCTAGGTAAGACTGATAACACAAAGAGATAACCCTTGAAATGTTGGGGTTGTGGAGAAGAACATATGTTGAGGGACTTCCCATATAGGAAATTGAACAATAGGAGGGTCTACAACATCCAAGAGGGTACCATAGTCAATGATGTGGATAGAAGCATACCACAAATTTATGCAGCCTTGGATGATAGACAATCTGACCACCAATATTCAATGGTGGAGATGGAAGGTATCGTTTACAACCATCTAGTTTCCATTTTAATTTACCCTAGTTCCAATTTGAGTTATGTTTTCCCTCACACTATTGAGAAATGTAAATTTCAATAATTTAATATGTTAAATCATGGTTGGTACAACTAGCCACTAGAACTAAGAGAAAAGTGACATTTCATACCAGCATGTCAATTCCTTATGAGTGAATCACCCACCCAAGCTACCTTAAACATACTCCCTTTAGGATATTATGACCTGTTGATTGGCATGGACTATTTGGATTCCAATAAAACCAAGTTGGATTGTTGAAACAAAAATTTGGAAAGGTAACCCTACAAGGGATTCAAAATCTTGTCTCAGTGAGACAAGTATCATCCCTTCAAGCGGATAAGTATTGTAGGAAAGGATGTCCTTTGTATGCAATACAGGTGTTGGACTCTATTGAGGATGAAAAACTAAGCCTATAGTACCATCCCATATGTTAACGCCCTATAATTTTCCCAAGGCTATGGGGGCAATCACAGAGGTAACCTCAAACCACTTGGAGTCTTAGATCTAGCCCTCCAAGACTCAGAGAGGGCTCTCTCTATTTGATTTAACTTGGTTTGTATGGGATGGATATTAGGCTAGCTATGAAAGTAAGGGGTTGGGGTTTTTGAAATGTTTAGATGAAGATGTGGTTGATGAGTTTCTCAGATCACCATTGGGATATGGGGTCTGTTTATAAGATAATGATCAAATTAGATCTAGAGGGAAATGTCTCCACAGGGAAAGATATTAACAACTGTTGGATCGTCTTGAATTTAGTGCATATGAATAAGGTGAAAAGGGAGAAATCCACTAAACAGAGGAGCAACTAAGAATTCCTTTGTAAAGCTTCAGATGAATAACATAAAGATTATTGAAAAATTGGCCAAAGAGTATTCATGCATAGATTCTTCTCCATTACTTTTTTCAACAATAAGAAATAAAAATGCTTGAAAGATATCAAAAAGATAACTACAAATAGACAAGGAACACACCACCAACACTGCTACAAAAGAATCCTGTAAATCATTTTCTCTATTACTATTTAGTCATTCAAATATTACAGACAAAAACCTCCTGGAGTAGCAAGGCCCACAGTCCAGCCAAAAGGGAGAAACTTCACACAGGTCGAACCTTGCTTACATCTTTTACATGTGTATATAAAGGTAAAGATACTATCAGTCCTCAAAAATTCGAACTCTACCTATGCTTTCTAAAAATAGAAAATAGTTACAATAATTGACACATGTCACAAATGGTCTCCCACACATAGGAGTCGATTATAACAGAAATGACACATGCAAAACTTCTCCAGATTTCCCGAGTATTGTTTCAGTAGAGTCCTTTTCCATTTGAAAGGAAAACATCACATTGACAGGTGTAGAAATAGCGTTCTCTTTACTAGTCTTCACGATATCTTCAATAAATGCCAAGAAGATGAAAAGGCACTTTGAAATCCTATTGTGACAGATGGACAATCTTTACCACGAATTTCAAGAGCCACTTAACCATGTTTCCTTGATACCTTCCTCAAAACTTGAAAGGGTGATGATCTGTATCACTTTAATCTTTATCTTTCGTTTGGCACCCCTTTCACAAAATATCGCCCCTAGAAATTTTGATCTGTGCAAAACATGAACCTTTTGTCATCGTTTATGCTTTAGGTAGCTTATAGGTGTAAAACAACAAAGGGTTAGCCGTCGGAAAGGTATCTTGCAGCAGTTAACGACGCCTTCAGGAAAACAAATACGCTGCCAAAAATGTTGAATTTTCCACCACTGTCCAAATCTGCAAAAAGAGACTTTCTTCGACCTACCTACTCCTGAGGGTCTTCATTTAGGTTCTCAGCAACTTCAGCCAGAGCTCTTAAATCAGAATGTTCTCTTGGCTTAGAATTCTTTAGCCTCAGTTTGATCCTCAAACTTTTAATCACTTTAAGCAATTTACAATTTTCCTTGAGCAATTTCTTGTTCCTCTTCTGTTCCTTTACATGCATTTTAGCTAATCTTTCAAATAAATCCCTTACCTCATATGAGGTGTTGCTTATAGTATGGTTTTGGGATTTGATGACCCTCTCAAGCATATTCATATCTAATATTTCTTCTTGGATTTTTTCAACCTTTGATGGTTTGCTGACCTCGTTGTACCTGCTGGTTGATGTTTCAAGAATCTCCAAGTCTGGGACCTCTGATGGAAAAGGTGCTTCTCTCAAAGCATCCTATTCAGGAACCTCCCTTTCCCTTAGCTCAGAATCCTCCTCTGAATCTGTATAAGGTAGATTCAAAACGTTTTTATTGGATGCATTTGTTTTCCCTTCTGTACCTTGGCTAAAAACGAGCATCTTCTTGGATTTCTTGGAATTGAAGAAGAAGTTGGGACCTCTATAATTACTGGGGAAATGGCTCTCCTTTTTCTTTTACTTCTCTGTGGTGTTGAAAAATTAATGAGGGAAGTCTTCTTCCGGTCCTTGGGCTGGGGTTCTGGTTCAATTTCACCCCAAAAAAGAACATACTCCCAACTCCTATCCCTCTTCTGTAATTCTTGAAACACTATGAGTTTGATAAGGTTGTGATGAGAGAGTCTGCTATGCACCTTGCTAGGTATGGCCTGGACCTGGTGTGTCATCTTTGTTAGAATTTTGTGAAGGTAGAAGGGAAGATTCAGGGGACACCTACCTGTGAAATGATTCATAAGCTTGAAATGGTAGAACATTACTCTACTATATCTTCCTTCACACGTTATGTATACCTGGATGGCTTTGAGCAAACGTTGCCACTTCTCTTCCAAGTAAGATCCGAGGATATCCTTTTTCAAAGTGATACATTTGTGTTCAGGTTTGAGATAAGACCTAAACTCAATATCTTTGATAGTGGTTGACTTGAACTATCCTTCACCAGTCCTTGGCATCTCTGTCACCGCTGCAACAACTGTTTCATCAACCTGCACTTCAATTGTTCCAACTTTTGCTTTGGCTCCGTCAAAGGTCAATGCAAATGCTTCATCCACGCCTTGATGAAATCCTTGGATTTTTTCACAGAACCTATAACAACCAACATCTCTGAACATCTGGCAAACCTCAGGGTGAGATTCCAGATAAGTTATGCCACAGAGCTCCTTCCTGAGAAAATTTCCTCCCTTCTTCATTTGCAATAACAGTTTTCAATACCTGCACTACAACAAAATCGGATGTCGGAAGATGTAGTGGCACTGATAGAGAACGAATTTAAGTTTGGGCGAGGCAAAATGCGCGATATGGAGGAAAAATATTTGAATGAAAAACCCTGGATAAAGAATGAAAATCCAATCACAGTGATGATTGTGACATTCAATCAAGATGGAAAAACCACATGATGGATCAGGTAAAGACAAATGATGCGATCTTATGGGGATCCGATCTACTAGATTAGGGTTATTAATTAATCATAACAGACCACAATCACTTGCCCAGATCGTATTATGATTTGATTTCAGGTGATTTCGACAGCATTTGGGATGATGATGCTATGTACTGATGGCAGTTTGAGAATCCGATGGGACAACTTAACCGTTAACCGCCTCTGTTCTTCTAACAGCTTAAAACACCTCACACATATCGTTTTAGCTATCGAAAGAGACAACTTTCGGCAGCTTGGAATACTTTGAGAAAACGCCCTTAGCTGTCGCAAGTGAAAATTTAGAGTTTTTCTAATAAAAATACAGACTCATCACTTTCTTTGGAAAAGATAGGTCTAAATCTCCTCTTAAAAACCTCTAACTCAAAATAAATCATTTGTCTAATGATCCATGTTGTTTTCCTACTGAACATAACTTGGAAAATTTTATGTCAAATAGATAGCAAGACCAGTGAGCCATGAAATTCATTATGACACCCACCAATCATATATGAACGATCAGGTCTCCTATCATTATAGGATACTAACACCATATTAAGAGAGTATAAATATGTGTTCCCAGAAGAGGTACCAGGTCTACCTCCAAGAAGAGACATTGAATTTTCAATAGAACTTGAACCAGGTGTAATGCCAATGTCTATAACACCCTATAGAATGAGTACACCATAGCTAGTTGAGCTCAAACTACAGCTGAAGGAAATGATGGACAAATTATACATCTATCCTAGTGTGTCTCCATGGGGAGAACCATATTTTTTTGTGAAAAAGAATGATTGCACACTTCAGTTGTGCATAGACTATAGGCAACGCAATAAGATGACCTTAAAGAATAAGTATCCCTTTCCAAGGATCGATGACTTGTTTGACTAATTAAGGGGTGCTACAATTTTCTCCAAGATTGACTTGAGGTCTGTATACCATTAGGTCTGAATTAAGGATGAACACATCCACAAAACAACCTTTAGGACAAAGTATGGTCACTATGAATTTGTGGTGGTGTCATTCAGGCTAACCAATGCACCAACGACTTTTATGTGCTTAATGAATAATGTACTCAAAAAATTCTTAGACAAATTTGTATTGGTTTTCATTGATGATATCCTAATCTATTCTAAGAATAGGTAAGAGCATGAAGAACATCTCAAGTTAGTGCTTCAAGTACTAAGAGAACATCATCTCTATGCTAAGTTTAGTAAGTGTGAATATTTCCAGAAACAAGTCCATTACTTAGGCCATGTTATTTGTGAAGAAGGGGGGCAGTCGATCCTGACAAGATCAAATCCATTATGGATTGGCCTACGCCAAAGGATATATATGATATCATATCATTTATGGGCCTGGCAGGATACTATAGGACATTCATAAAAGGATTTTCCAAGATTGGTTTCCTAATCACTTCCCTTAAGAAAAAGCCAGTTAAATTCCTTCGGACATCAGACTGTGAAGAGAGATTTCAAGAACTGAAATTCCTTCTAACCAACATACCCGTGCTGAAGATTGTAGATCCAAACAAGGAATTCCTTGTGTGTACAAATTCCTACAAGGAAGGAATCAAAGGATTCCTTATGCAAGAAGAACATGTACTTTTCTACGAATCGATAAAATTGAATGAGAATGAAATCAATTATATGACCCATGATCTAGAATTGGAAACCATAGTGCATGGTTTAAAAATGTGGAGGCATTAGCTCTTGGTTAGAATATTTTTGTTGATGACAGGTCATTGTGGGTTGAGGTAATTGTTTGATCAACCAAAAGTTAATGCTAGACAAGCTAGATGGATGGCTCTCCTTAGTGAGTTTTATTTTTAAATCAAACATATCAAAGGAAAATAAAATAGGGTGGATTCTTCCCTTAGCATAAGTGTGAAATTAATTCACCTGGAAGTTGTAAGCACCTGTGAAAAAACATTCAGGGTGAGAGTCAAGAGTGCACAAGAAACAGATGCATTTTTCAAGACTGTAAATCCGTACTTAGGACAAGAGCCCACAAGGATGAATTATGAAGGATATGAATTGTTGAATGATGGCCCACTAACTTACAAAGGTAGGTTGTATATTCCAAATTGTGATGACTTGAAGAGGTTCATGATGGATTAACTACACAAAATACCATATATTGGTCATCTTGGTTATTATAAGATGATCATAACCACTAGGAAATTGTTTTATTGATCGAGACTAAAGAAGGACATAGAGGATTACTTAGATAAATGTCTAGAATGTCATCAAATTAAATCATACCATCGACATCCAGCAGGGATGTTGCAGCCCCTGCCAATCCTACAATGGAAATGGGAAACCATTTCCATGGATTTCATCACAAGATTGCCAAAATCGGCCAAACAGAATGATTCCATCATGGTAGTGGTGGAAAAATTGAGCAAGTTTGCTCACTTAATTCCCATCAAGTCAACTTGAAAGGAAATAAATATTGCTAGTACTTTCATGAAAGAAATATTTAGGCTGCATGGCATGCCTAAGGAGATCATATTTGACAGAGATACAAAATTTACTTCAAGCTTTTGGAAATCTTTATTCGATGGTTTCAAAACTGAACTGATATTTAGCACAGCCTATCACCCTCAAACTGATGGATAGATAGAGAGGGTAAACCAAGTATTGGATGACATTTTAAGGATACATGTGATGCATCAGCCTAAGAAGTGGGAAGACTACCTAGCACTGGTATACTTTTCCTACAATAATGGCTATCAAGAGTCATTGAAGATGATCCCTTTCGAGGTTCTCTATGGTAGACAATGTAAGATTCCAATTAGCTGGGATAATCTAGTGGATATAATTACAATCGGGCCAAGAATGTTGAAATAAATGGAACAAAAAGTAATCCAAAAAAAGAATAATATTAAAATAGCTCAGGATAGACAGAAACGATATGCAGAAAGAAAGAGGAATCCTAGAGAGTTCAAAACAGACGATCATGTGTATCTCCGAGTTAGACCTAGGAAAATTTCCTTGAGGATGGGATCTTGCGCCAAGTTGGCACCTCGGTATTTTGGACCCTTTGAGATTTTGGATAGAGTGGGACCTGTTTCCTATAATCTAGCACTCCCTCCCATAGTGAAGGCATATGATGTTTTCCATGTTTCGTTATTAAATAAATATATACATGATTCTAATCATATTATTAACTGGTATGTGATTAAGGTGGAACCAGAGGGAGAATTCCTACCAGAATATCAATGCATAATAGACAGGAAGGAGACCCCACTCAGGAATAGAACCATTTCATAGGTCAAGGTGCAGTGGAAACACTTTGGCTCATATCAGGCTACATGGGAAAGGGAGGATGGCATGCCACATGCATATCCATTTTTGTTTACTTTTGTACATAAAAAGAACATTGATCGATACAACATTGAGGACTATATTCCTTTAAGGGGAATGGAATTGTGATACCCATGTTTCCCCCAAATTGTAAATATAACTATAACTATCCAAGAGACTATGGCAGACTAGATATGTGTGAATGTTTGATTTGAGGAGCCCTTGTATAAAGGGTCAATGTATGTATTTTTTTTATTAATAGAAAATGGATAAGTGTTGCATAATTGCTGAAAGGGGGTTTTTACAAGATATACCATGGATGTTATGAGAGATATGGTGAGGGGAACCAAAAATGGTTGATATCACCCCCCACAAAACCAATACATTATGGGAATTAATGGATCATACCTAGAACACCTCTTTGACCTAGAACTTAATTACCATTCGGAGTGGTAGCTGGAAGAATCCTCCTCAAGAGTTAATGAGGAGATGGGGCAGAGTACCCACCTGAAAGACTTCCATACCTGACCATGAGATGGGGATTTTAACCCATGCAATCTTCTCGAGGAAGGTAAGAAAGAGGTAATTGGTGGGCATAGAAAATAGAGTGAGCAAGAAGATATGTGATGACAACAGATTCGAAAGAGAAATATCAAGAAGAGAAAAAGAGTGGTTACAACTATCTAGTTCAAGACAGAACTGGGTAATAAGATCATTCTGGGAACAATAAGCTGTGGGAAGGGTTTTCATAATAATCTGATAAATGAGGTTGACGAGTGACTTTGGAAGTACTCATGCAAACCTCCTTGCTTGGTATAGAGAAAATAAGTTGCCAAGATCTTGTGGGAGGAGAAGACTAACATCCTTCCTTGGATGTCATTGAACAAGAAGAAAGAGTCTCTCTCAGAGAATCATGGTCCAGCTTGGGGGTGGCCAATGGTAAATCCATCAGGAGTGGTTGTGTCTATGGTTGGGTGAAAATAGGCACCCCTTTCAGTGGTCACTTCATGGTATGGAATATCCATACTCTGATAAGTATCTTCATACTCTGTATATTGAAATGGAAATGATGATTGAATATATATATACATATAGATATATATATATATGAATGAGTTATTTATGGAATGATTAAGGTAGACATATGTATTATCTCCTTGTGAACTCATTCTTTTGAATGGTCCATACTCTGATAAGTATCTTCATACTCTATATATTGAAATGGAAATGATGATTGAATATATATATATATATATATATATATATATGAATGAGTTATTTATGGAATGATTAAGGTAGACATATGTATTATCTCCTTGTGAACTCATGCTTTTGAATGGTCATATGATTTCCTCAGTTTATAGGTTAAAGAGTCGGGGGGCGTAAGCCTACAAGAGGGACGAGGTAGGATTTATTGGAATGTTTAAGTATTGTCGATCTCTAGAATCTACCCTTGCAGGAATCCCAAGTTCAAATACTGTGGAAGGAGAGTGCCTCCTTCAAACTATTCATCATATGAATGAGGGATCATTCCCATGTCCTTAACCCATTTACAACTAAAGGCATTAGCGCCTAGCCCACAAGGATTTTCAAAGAACCCATGGGACCAAGTTCTGGAAACCCTGTGCTAGGCTAAAAAGGAGCTAATACTTTTTGGCTTTGGAACTCCTGATCAGGATTTAGGAGAACAAGGAACTGATTAATAGTCTGAATATAATAAACATAGAGATATAAATAAAAACATAGATATCCAGTGAAAAATATCTTCTATTGAATAAATGAAATAGGTTGAAACTCTAAAAATGAAAAACTGAAACACTTGCTCGAATGTTGGTATTTATCTCTGAGAAGAGATGTGGCTGCTACACGCATCAATTTTAGCAAATTGATTACAATGAGACTCAAGAGGCCTTTTCTATATTACTCATGAATTCCAAAACCCTAGAAATAAAAAAACCTAACCGTAGGAAGTGAAACTCCAAAAGTCATGTCGGCCCCTATGGGTAAGTTGGTACCTCAACTTCCCAGGGTCATAGCTTTTGCATACGAAAATGTGGTTTAGGCGTGTGATAGCTTGTTGGAAAGGTATTTTATAGAACTACACATTATGTCATCAAAATATGACTCTATCTACAGTTTGACTGTGGCGATCCAAAAAAACATTATTTAGGGCTCCAAAATGGCCCTTGAAGTATAGTAAGATGTGTTGACATGAAAACATACAAAATAAACCAGTTGGATTAGGTGATAGGCCACCAGTATCCACATAGAATATGTGTATGGATTTAGACATCACCATAAGTGTAGAACCCACAATTACAAAGAAGTACCAAAGAACGTGTTGAACTAAAAACTGACAAGAGGAGATAGATGGAATAGGTGGGTGGCCACCAATATCCACCTGGATCAATCCTCCACCATTAGGAAGAAATGGTCTCCATTGTGTTGAGTTCCCCCATTAGGTGAGGAAAAGTTTGTTGGATTTGGCCCCAGGTGAGCAACTTTCCTTGGTGTAGGAGTTTTCCTACCTTGACAATCCGATAAAGTTGGCTCCTCTACTAGTGAGTTCCCTTAACCTGTGTGTCCAATATCTAATCAGTGGATGCCTATTCCATGAAGGCAGGGTTGAGCTCTGTTGGTGTCATTTGTTCTATTATCTATGAGGTCTCCAATAATGGTGGAAAATATGGCCGAAGGAGGTCCACATTGAACACTATGTGCAATCCAAGGAATGGTGGAGTGTGATCTCAAAAGCATTGTTACCCACAACCTTGGTTATGGTGTAAGGCCCATAGCAAAGTGGGTGGAGATTCCTATGGGGCCCTGTAATATTTTCCTTCTGCAAGTGTAACTGGACCTTGTCTCCAACTTGAAACTAGTGCAGTATCCTATGTTGATCATGGTGTTGCTTGTACTTAGCATTAGCTTGCTGCAAAATCTCTTGGACCTGTTGGAGGATGTGATGAATTCACTCAATGAATCTGGTGGATTTGTTGGTCTCAGAATAAACATGGAAAGAGTATGTCTATGTGGTTACTATAGGTAGTGAAACATCAATGGGGCACAAGGGTTGGAATCCTAGTCCCACCTGAAATGGGCTATGGCCGGTGGAGCTATGGAGAACCCTTTTGTAACTATACTTAACATAGAGAAGAATCCCATGCCATGTACGTGTATTCTTAGAGTTGTACATGTGAAGGATGTGCACAATCATATGATTCACGACCTTTGTTTGGCCATATTATTAGGGGTGGAAAGTGAAGGGTTTAGTGAGCTTGATGTCCAATAGTGACCAAAGAATTGACCAAAATGTGTTGAGGAACCTGTTGTCCCGATTGGACATGATGGTTTGTGGTACCCAAAAATATACCCACACGCATTCTAAGAAGTTCTTGGCAGTATATTCCATTGTGATGTTCTTCTTGCAAGCTGTGAGGATGGAAATATTAGAAAACCAATCAATGACCACAAATACACAATCATTTCCTTTCTTGGTGGATGGAAGGCCATACATGTAATCCATAGAGATGGATTCCCAAGGAATCTCACGGGTAGGAAGAGGGGTGTATAAGCCTTTATTCTTGATGTCTATCTTGGAAATGGCATAGGTATTGCAAGATCTAATATACTTACTGACCCCGTGTCAATGTTTTGGCCAACAAAAATGTTTCTGTAGAATGGTCATAGTTTTCTCCACGCCAAAATGGCCTACCACATGACTCTAGTGGGCTTCCCAAATCAGCTTTGCATGCTCACTTGTAGGAACACAAATATGGTCGAGATTGCATAACAACCCATCCTGAATGTGAAAATTAGTGACATTTTCCTCTATACCCAAGAGTTGATAGGTTATTGTGAAGTCCGGATCTTGTTAATAAAGTTGGGGCCACTCATATGCCTCATGTACATAGGAATGGAGCACAGTGGTGAGTGAAACTAAGAGAGGTCGACTGAGTCAGTCAGTGACACGATTTTTTCTCCCTGTCTTATAGTTGATGTTGAGTTGGAACTGTTGTAGGTAGGTGCACCACCTCTTATGGAGGTCATTCTGCAACTTCCCCTCTATTTGTATGAACTATAGAGGCTTGTGATCAGTGTGGGTGATCGTCTCTTTTCCCATAATGTAATGTTTCCATTGATGACAAGATTTTACAATGGACTACATTTCATTGTCATAGGTGGGGTATTTCTAGACAACATCTAAGAGTGTCTCACTATGATATGAAATTGGATGACCATGATGAGTGAGAACTGCACCTACAACATATTCAGATGCATTAATATCAATATCAAACGGTTGTTGCAGATCAGGAAAGGAGAGTACTGGAGCTGAGCACAAGCGATGATTCAGATCATCAAATTCTTATTTTTGTTCCTTCTCCCACATGAAGTTTTCCCTTCCACCACACTTGGTCATGTGGTTGAGGGCCCATGAAATATGGCAGAATCCCAACATGATCCGTTGGTAGAAATTGGCCATTCCCAAGAAGTTGCGAGGCTCAGTTAGTGTGTTCGGGGATGGCCAGTCACGGATGACTTGGATATTAGCGGGATCGACATGTACTACATTCTCATCAATAATGTATCCCAAGTATTGGACCATGTTCATTCCAAAGGAACATTTTTCCAATTTGGCATATAGATTTTGTTGCTGCAAAGTTCTCAAAACCTGTTGAATATGTCACAAGTTCTCCTCCCAAGTTCTATTGAAGATGAGGTTGTCATCCAAACATACCACCACAAAAGAGTTGGTGAAGGGTCTCAATACATCATCCATCAACCTCATGAAAGTGGCTAGTGCATTTGTTAGGCCAAAGGGCATGACCAACCATTCAAAGGTACCCTCCTTAGATTTTTAAGTTGTCTTCTATACATAAGTTCATTTGATGGGAACCTGGTGGTAGCCAGACTTTAGGTCAATCTTGTTGAAGAAATTTTCCCCCTTAAGTTGTTCAAGAAGGTCATCAATCCTGGGAATTGGGTACCAGGTCCTATCATCCTTCTGCACCAATACCATTAGGCTTTCGTAAGGGGAGGAGTTGGTTTTGATGTGCCCCTTTTGAATAATATCTTGGATTTGATGCTTGATTTTTCATTTTCCATCAGTGAGCGATGCTTGACTTGGCAGTGCATCAGTACCCTGGTGGGTGAGGAGAAGATGTATCTATACTTCTCCACAATCCTGTCCACTTGCGTCTGTTGCAAAGAGAGGATCTATGTAGACGCAACAGATGTGGTGGTGACCTTCTTCTTACTGTGAGCACATATTACAAAGAAGATGAACTTCCCAGTTTGTGAAATGACCTTACTTCATTTCTTATTAAAGATTAAAGAAATAGTGGTAGGAGGCACTACCTCTGGTATCATGTACAATTGTATACAAAGAGTAACAATAACACTACGGGGTATAGAATCATACACATCATGACACTTACACAAATATGGTTGTCCAAAAAGAACATCACAAACTTCAAGGGAAGAAATATCACACAATACCTCATCTTTCAAGGGCTTGATGTCATAGGGAAGACGACATTGTTGGATGACACAAATATCTCTTCCTTGGTGAAGCCAACCGATGGTGTAGAGATCCAAGTGTGGTTTCTTTGGTAGGTTTGACCACTTGAGGAACTTTTCTAAGATGAAGTTATTATGACTACCACTATCGACAATGAAATCAAGTGGAGCCCCCTATACCCACATTTGTGTGTGAAAGAGGTGTTCCCCTTCCTCTAGTTCTTCTGTTTCTCTTGAATGGACTTTGGTGGTAGAGAAAATTGAACTGGGTTTAACATCAATAATACGCTTCCCTCCTTCTGGATTTGATTTAGAATCAGAATCGGCCTTTGACTCAGAATCCTTTAGCTCGGCCATGAGTGACTTCTTGGAGTGGAATTCTTCAGTGTTATGCCAAGGGATTTTATGGTATTCACACCATTTTCCTATGTCCTTCTTCGTCTTCTCATTTCCATTCTTGTGTTGCGGCGTGGACTAGTTTTCCTGAGAGTGGATATCTTTTTTTTGTCTCTTTCTGTGTGGGTTGGGGATGCCTTTTCCCTGCTTTAGTTGTGAGGAGTTTGTATATCCAAACTCTCGCATCTTCTACTTAAATTTATGCTCGATCTTGACATCATATCTATAATTCATACCCAATGAGGCCATGTCCATAAACTCCATTTATGTTTGAATGTATCTATTAAAACAGTTGGGGTATTTGAGCACTAGATTTCATTCAGAGTCTTTGAACCCAACTTTGTGTGAAAGGTATGGAAAATATTGGTGAAATATGGTATTGTCTAGTCCTTTCTTGATGTAGGGTGGCTCATATGGTGTATTGGTCCTCGTAGCTTCCAAAAGGGTAGTATTGTTCTTTAATGACACTCCAAAAGGAATCCCATGTAGGGGAAACCACAAATATTGCAAATTCCTCTATGGCCCTTTGCTCAGAGTAAGTGTCCCACCAGTCCTTAACATGGGGGATGGCCTTAAGAAGTGAAAAAGTAATATTTTCCCTATCGGAAAAATTATGGACCGAAAAATACCCTTCGAGTAGATTCAACCATTTATCTACAACATTCACATCTATCAATCCTTCAAATAATGGAATATCAAAATTTACACGTACCTTGAAGGGGGTTGCATGGTCTCTTGATGAATATGCTTCTCCTGTGGGCAATCGTCGAAGGATCTATGCAAAATTGTCCATCATTTCATTCATTTTTCATGCAAGATCTTCCTCAAGCAACAATTTAAAAGGATCTCCTACTCCATCATAATTATTTTCGTCTCCCATGGGTTGTTTTCGAGCTTGGCACGACTGATATTGCAACGACTCGATTGGTTCAAGTCCCAACTTCTTATACTCATATATTTTCGAGGATATGCATGAATAAAAATAAATGAAGAGAAGACTACTATGATACCATTGATCTATATTTAGGATCAGAACGAGTTGATTAACATAATGAATACAATAAACACAGAGATATGTATAACAACACATATATCTAGTGAACAATATCTTCTATTGAAATATGTTGAAACTGTAAAACTGTAGAATTGAAACACTTTCTCGAATGGTGGTAGCTCTCTCTAAGAAGAGATGTGGCTACTATGCGCATACATCTGAGCAGATGATTACAATGAGGCTCCGGAGGCCGTTTTTATATTACTCATGATTTTCAAAACCCTATACATCCAAAAACCTAACCCTAGGAGGTGAAACACCAAAATTCATGTGGGCCCCTATGGGTAAGTTGGTACCTCAACTTTTTGGGGTCGTAATTTTTTATACGACCTATGTTTTAGGCGTGTGATAGCTCGTTGGAAATGTATTTTAGAGAACTACAAATTACATCGTCAAACATTGACTCCATCTATAGTTTGACTATGGTGAGCCAAAAAAACATTGTTTAGGGCTCCAAAAAATCCCTGGAAGTACATCAAGATGTGCTAACATGAAAACATACAAAATAAGCCATTTGGATTAGGTGAGAGGCCATCAATATCCACCTGGAAGATGTGTATGGCTTCAAACAGCCCTAAAATTGTAGAACCCACAATTACAAAGAAGTACAAAAGAACGTGTTGAACTGAAAAATGACAAGAGGAGCTAGTTGGAATAGGTGGGTGTCCACCAATATCCACTTGTATCAATTCCGGGAGTTTGTAGCTTCAGAGTGTTTCGAACCTACCATTTATAAATGAGCTAAAGAAAACTGATGGTTGTAGTTACCCACAAGGTTGACTATCACCTGACGATTTTCCTATCCGGGACAGATAGACTTGCCCCGTCATTAAACCTTTATACATTAAGTTATTGTGAAGTAATGTGAACCACCGAGTTGAAAGTATTTAGGATCCCCCTTGGTGATTGGATCCACATCGAGGTAACTTCGAAAAAGTCCCACTCTAGGAGAATGAAGAAGATATAGCATCAAACTCCTCGTACATTGAATTCATGAAGTGATGAGAGCCATGGATTTGGAGAGTCCATTATGAGCCCCTCTTAATCGTCTGATCAAACCGTGGAGGGACCCGTGTATGATACTTCAGCAGAGTCTTTCTTTGGAAGAGCAGACAGGCCATGAAGTCGAAACTCCCGAAGGCTAGAGCTGCGAAGTAACAAGGACCATATATCTAGGGATATCCCTTGATCGTTAGATCTATACCATGATCATCCCGATGATGAGCACTTTAGGAGTAAATATGAAGTTACACCACGGATTCCCCGAACGCTGAAGTTACGAAGTAATAGAGGCTGTCGATCTAGTGGTTATGTGGAGACACCTTGACCATGATATTGAAGGTCTTGGAAGGCTCTCATTCTAGAGTGATGTGGCATAGTAACATCATCTAGGGTGATGTGAACCCACGAATGACGTGCCACATGTATCCTAGAATCGTACATCTCATAGACCCTACGTGCCCATTAACACGAGACACATATCACCCACTGAAGGGGACATGTGTCATCTCTTCTCTGTCGCATATCATTGTTGGCACTTACTGCTTGCTCCATTTGGTGGGAGGAGTATGTGAGACCCACCTATACTTTCCTTTGCATATGTTATGTCACCACGTGCGAGAGTGGACCCTTCAAGAGTCTAGGACTTCGGGACTCCGGGGGTTTTAGATGTAGTGTTGTGAGTAAGTTGAATGTCCTAAAGGCTAGAGCTACATGGAGGTATTCTGGGCTCCTTCGGGAGTTCACAAATTCAGGACTCCAGAGGTTTGGGATGTCATGTCATGGGTAAGTTGAAAGGCCCAAAACCTGAAGCCATGTGGATGGTTTCTGGGCTCCTTCAAGAGTTCAAAAATTCAAGGCTCCAGAGGACATGCATGCAGAAATGAAAAGGGAGGTTCAGTGTTGAATCGTCAAACATTGAATTCTCCCATATCATGTGTGTCAGCTGAGGATTAAGTCTCATGATTGGTTTGGACGACAGATGGAACTTCCCTGTGGAAGGTAGGAACCTAAAAATGGTACGAAGGAGATGGAACCACGTGGGCACCATGTGGCCCTCAACCAATGAGCACCCAAAGGGCTTAGGGAAGCCATAACTCGTAAACCAGAGGTCGAATTAGAGTCTGGTAACATTCATTATAAATCTATGGGTGAGTAGAAGAGGATGAATCATCTCAGAGAGATGATTCAAGAGGATTTTAGAAAGAAAAAATTTTATTCCCCATCCCCATAAAGGGTCCTTAGGGGTCTTTTTTTTTACACTATCCATTTTTCTAATAGTTGTAGCACAACTACCAGGTGTAAAAACATTTCATCCATACAAGATATTTTCCTAGTTCCTTGATAAATGTCACAAGATTGAGCATATTCTAATTATTTCATGATGGATCTCCCATAAAATTATAAGTAATTTACGATCCATGATTCAACATCAAAGGATGCCATATACCATGAGCTTGTACAAATGATCTCTTTTTCTAATAGTTGGTCACACAAAAAGTCAATTGTTTCTTCTATGTTGTCAAGTACCCTTGTGGCACAACACCTATGGTGAGAAAAATAATTATGTCATCCAAATAATTTGGTACTATGTCATGTCACCAAACATGTGCTATGTCACATGTTCTCAAAGTTGAGACTGAGATAAACCCATTGCATTCTATCTTGACTACCAAGGACATTTGGCAGGAAGTACAGACTTGGTACAATATCAACACCATCAACACATACATAGATGACTTATTCATCTTTCTAAAGAAAAATAAAAGTGAAGACAATGATGAATCAAAAATGTTTCTCATCATGGTCCATGCCCCACTCCTCCTCCCGACCTTTACTACACAAAAGAAACACAAATGTTACATTGCTTCAAACTGAGCAAAATCCTAGTTCTCAAAATCGATTGAAAAAACAACTTCTGAGGGATTGGACCCGGGAGTGAGGGGTTCTCTAGCTAAAATATGATGCTAGGAATCCAACATAGATGATGGTTCCTCAATCTGAGTCTTGTTATTCGTTATATGCCAAGTTGCAAGTCGCATCCCAAACCATTTCGGGGATTCTTGGCCAATTCCTCCTCAGGGAATAAAATCCTAACAAAGCATCATTTTTTAGTTCTATGAGATGTTTCAATATTTTTTATGCATGGAATAGGTGATCAAATTATCCATCCTCTCTCCAGGGATAGTCTCATAAATTGGACCCCTTAATCCAAATGTTGGATTGCTTCAAACTGAGAAAAACACTAGTTTTCAAAATCAATGGGTAAAGCAACTTCCAAGGCATGGCATGCAAGAGTGAGGGGTGATCTAGATAAAATCCTATCCCTGTATTCCATTGTATTCTATGGTTCCTCAATCCGAGTCTTGGATTTCATTTTATTCTCAGTTTCAAGTAAAATCCCAAACCATTTCAAGGACTCTTGGCCAATTCCTCCTCAGGGAATAAAAACCTAACAGAGCTGCATTTTTGAGTTCTGTGAGATGATGCAAGCTTGTTTAGAAATGAACTAGGTGACCACATTTTTCATCCACTACCGAGGCATTGTTTCATAAATTTCACCCTTAAATCCAAATGTTGCATTCCTTCTTACTGAGCAAAACCCTAGTTCTCAAAATCGATGAAAAAAATAACTTCCAAGGGATTGGACCCATGAGTGAGATGTTTCCTAGCTGAAATACTATTCTAGAAATTGAATGCAGACAAAGGCTACTCAATCTGAGTCTCATTTTTCATTATATTCCCAGTTACAAACCACATGTCAAACCATTTTGGGGACTCTTGGCCAATTCCTCCTCATGGCATAAAAGCCTAACTAAGCATCATTTTTTAGTTTTGTGAGATGTTGCAATATTTTTTAGGCATGTAATAGGTGACCAAATTATGCATCCACTCTCGAGGGATGGTTTCATAAATTGGACCCCTTAAACCAAATGTTGCATTGCTTCAAACTGAGAAAAAAACTAGTTCTCAAAATCAATGAGTAAACCAACTTCCGAGGCATGGCACCCGGGAGTGAGGGGTGCTCTAGCTGAAATCCTATCCCAATAATCCATCGTAGTTTATGGTTCCTCAATCCAAGCCTCGGTTTTCATTTTATGCCCAGTTGCAAGTCACATCTTAAACCATTTCAGTGGCTCTTGGCCAATTCCTTGTCAGGGCATAAAAACTTGACGGAGAAGAAGTTTTGTGTTTCATTGGATGTTGCAAGATTTTTTAGGCATGGAATATGTGAACACATTTTCCATCCTATCCCGAGGCATGGTTTCATAAATTAGACCCATAAATCCAAATGGTGCAATGTTTCTTACTGAGAAAAACCCTAGTTCTCAAAATCGATGAAAAAAAAACTTCCAAGGGATTGGACTCAGGAATGAGGGGTGCTCTAGCTGAAATCCTATGCCAAGAATTCAATAGAGACAACATTTACTCAATCCAAGTCTCAATTTTTTTTATATTCCCAGTTGCAAGTCACATGCCAAACCATTTTGCGGGCTCTTGGCCAATTCCTCCTCAGGGCCTAAAAACCTAACAAAGTAGCATTTTTGAGTTCCATGAGATGCTGCAAGATTACTTAGGCATGGATTGGGTTACGACATTTTCCATCCACTCTCGAGGAATGATTTCATAAATTGGGCCCCTTAATCCAAATGATGCATTTCTTAAAACTGAGCACAACACTAGTTCTCGAAATAAATGAGTAAAACAACTTCTGAAGCATGGCACCTGGGAGTGAGGGGTGCTCTAACTAAAATCATATCCCAATAATACATCAAATTCAATGGTTTCTCAATAAAAGTCTCGGTTTTTGTTTTATTTCTAGTTTCAATTCGCATCCTAAACCATTTCCAGGACTCTTGTCCAATTCCTCCTCACGGCATAAAATCCTAACGGAGAAACATTTTTGAGTTCTATGGGATGTTGCAAGCTTTTTTAGGCATGGACTAGGTGACCAAATTGTCCATATGGTCTAGAGGCATGGTTTCATAAATTAGACCCCTAAATCCAAATGTTGCATTCCTTCAAACTAATAAAAACATTATTTCTTGAAATTGATGAAAAAAACAACTTCTGAGGGATTGGACTATTGGATTATTGAGAGGGGGGGTGAATTGGTAATAGAGAAATTTAATCCTTTTAACCATAAAATGAAATTGTTATATCAATGTAGCATTGTCATCCAACAATTGCAGAGTAAATAAACAATGAACAAATGAGCAATCATACACATACACAATACACCAATGTTTTTACGTGGAAACCCAAAGAGAGAGAAAAGCACGTAATGTTTTTTTTATATGTCTTTAAGAATTACATTCATTGGAAGCACCAACTTCCTTTATTTTGTAGCTAAAACTAGAAGGAGGATCCAACCCCCTATTTTCTTAGGCTACAACCAGAGGGAAGCTCCAACTCCCCAATTCTCTGGCTACAACCAGAAGGAGGCTACAACCCCCTATGTTCTCCATCTACAACTGGAAGGTGGCTACAGCCACCTGTTCCTGCCTCGTCCAACCACCCTGAAATATAAGTAGAATGATGGAACCATTTTTACACTATCATTGTGAGATATACTGATCTAAACCTGTACTAATCAACCTACACAAAACAACCTGTAACAACTTGTACCAATAACATGTGCCAACATTTACCATACATCAATGTGTACTTCAACCTGTACCATAAACAAGTGCATCAACCATGCACCAAACCTGTACAAACAACATGTTACAATAACTTGCCCAAACAACCTATCAAAACAACCAGTCTTATCAATCTTATCAACTGAATCATATCTACTCACCAAGATCAATCACTAAGACAACTCTCAACCATATGCACAATATCACCAAGATGTGCATCAACCAAGCATAACACAACAACTCATAATCATCACCAAGATCCATATGTGATTCTAATAATATAACAAGACAAGTATGCTACAACATCCATAAACCATGTGTCAACAATAATACTGATAAGTGTCTCCAAGCATGTACCAAGTATGTACAATTCATGCATCAACTACTTATCAATTATGACTGATCAAGATGTACCAAAATCATAAACTATACACCTCATGTATGTCCCAACTCATCAACTACTTGTCTCAACCATGTACCCAAGATGTACCTCAACCAAAATCCCTCATCAATTTCATCATCCAAATATGATTTGTAAATCTRTAATAGACCTGGTGTATATGATCACATACCTSCAAACCTTCCTTAACTTTAACAACAAGAGACTAGCATTTTCATCAAACTTTACTTTAGTCTCACATGACTAGTTTTGGATTAGTCAACAACCCTAACTTACAAAAGTAATAACTATGTACCTATAATGAATAAAGGTTTAAAAATACTACACAATTTTCTTCAGTGTATTTTCTACAATTTCTCCAGGTTTCACTTATTGGAACCTCCCAGAAAATGAGTTATAGCAAAAATGACATACCTTGCTGAATTTTGTCTTATTCTAGAGATCGAACTTGTAGAAAATTCCCTGCACGAAATATTTTCTGTATAGATCTGAAAATGGTACACAACATACTAATTACTGTACTCTAACGAATACATTTGGTCTTACTGAATTTGGATCTTTTATGAATAATTTATGGCATTTTTATCCAAAACACTTGTTTTAGACTAGTTTCAGGACTAACCACAAACCCTATTTTTAAGGAGTGTAACTCTAAAAATAAAATGATCCACAAGATGAATTTTTTATCATAGCTACTTGGGTATGTTTCCTCAATGGCCTTCCAATTTTGTGGTATGAATCATTCTACAAAAACTTTTATTGCGAAAATGGTGAGATGACCTGTAAATAACATACCTTAGAAAGCATCATCAAAAGAATTTATCCTCCCTTGAATTTTGGCCTTCTTTACTTCACCTTCCCTCTGAAATTCATCTTAGATATCCTTTGTTTACCTCAGTCACTTGTAGATATTCAATATTCTCAAGTGTGATTAAATTATATACCCTTGCCTCTTATTTATACTTTTATGTAGCTTCCTCAAGGGGTTAGCTTCTAACCATCTTAAACCACTTCCCTTATTTTAGAGCTAAACCACTTCTAACCACTTGTCCACTTAGTAGTTTATCCATTAAACTTATTGTGTATCCACTTTGACTTGTAGTACACCCATCACTTCAGTTTATTATTTACTTTCTAACCATCTTAAACCACTTTCCTTATTTTAGGGCTAACCCACTTCTAACCACTTGTCCACTTAGTAATTTCTCCATTAAATTTATTATTTAAATAATTTCTTTTGTATCCACTTTGACTTATAGTACACTCATTACTTCACTTTATTATTGAAATATTTTTTTCTTTGCAACCACTTTGACTACTTTGACCTTTTGGGGCTTCTAGATGACTCATGAGGTTTCTCCAACTTCACATGGCCATAAATCTCTAACCATGAGGAGTTATGTGATGTTCCACATACCACCGAAAATGGAATGACATGTCATTTCCATATAGAATACTATTTCCTTCAAATTTATTAAAACTCATAACATTATACATATAAAAACTTGGGTCCATTACCCAAACCTTTGTGCTACCAGAATTCGCTACCATAGTTTCTTCAAGGGTTGACATCAATGAAAACCAACCAAAATAATCAACAATATATCCCTTTAGCATTGATGGAAACACTATGATGCAATACTAAATTCATATCACGCATGATCCCCCTGTGACCATCGGTCCCCCTGGAACCATGCCACTATGCTCTTTCTCTAATCATTTACCTTTGCATCTGATAAATATCTCCCCCTTTGTCATCAATGGAAAAGGTATCTTTCCATCCGGTGTTGCTCCCCCTGACTCAACTCTTCCTGAAACTGATCTCCCAACATAAAATGTCCTCTTTATAGTGCTTCCTCGTGTAAATATAAGACATATAATATAATCATTCAAGAGAATTCATTTTGGAGTAGAAATTAATCTGAGTCTCTATAAAAGATACTCAAAGGCTTCCTGTGGAAGCGGTTTTGTAAACATGTCTGCCACTTGTTCTTTTGTGCCCACATATTCAACTTTGATGTTCTTATCTGCAACACGTTCCCGTAGAAAATAATACTTTATTGGAATGTGCTTCGTCTTGGAGTGTATCATCAGGTTCTTTGAGACATTAATGGCTCTTATACTATCACAATACATTGGAATGGGCTCATCATACTCAACCTGTATATCTGTCAAAGTTTGTTTCATCCATATAACCTGTGTACAACATCCTACTAGTGCAATGTACTCTACTTCAGTTGTAGATAAATATATTAATGATTTTTTCTTTCTTAGCCAAGATACTAAACACTCACCCAAGTAGAATGATACTCCACTGGTGCTTCGTCGATCATCAATGCAACCTTCCCAATCTACATCTATGTAGGAAATAAGTGATAGATCCTTTTCTTGTGGATACCATAATACAAACTCTTTTGTTCCTTTGAAATATCTAAAAATCCTCTTCACTTCTAAGACATGTGAATCCTTTGGTGCTGCTTGGAATCATTCCACCTGTCCAACTTCCTGCAATACATATATTCTGGATGTTGTCACATATAGTAAGATACCAAGAATTGACCTGTATTGCCTCTGGTTTGTATACTTTGAATCATCATGTTTCCTCAACTTGCAACTGGTTTGCATAGGAGTGGTAACTGGTTTGGAATGTTCCATTCCGAACCACTTTAGAATTTCTTTGATATACTTAGTTTGAGAAATAAACAATTCTCAGTTTCTTTGATGTATCTGGAAACCCAAAAACAAGAATAGTTCTTTGCGTAATGAAATTTCAAATTCATTCTGCATATCCTTTGAAAATTGTTGGCTTAACCTATCATCATTTCTACCAAAAATAATATCATCAACATAATATTCAATTAAAAAATACTATCTTGATTTACCTTGATGTAGAGGTTGTTGTTTGCACTTCCTTTTCTAAATCTTGTTTGTTGTAGATATTTATCCAGTCTAGAGTACCAAGCTCTAGGAGATTGTTTTATACCATACAAGGAATTCTTTAATTTGCACACATAATCTGCCTTCTCTGACCACTGAAATCCTTATGGTAGTTCAATGTAGACTTCTTCTTCAAGTTCCTCATTCAGAAAAGTTAATTTCATGTCCATCTGATACACCTTAATATTCTTGGAGCATGCATAAGCTAAGAGAAATCAGATTGCTTCCATTCTAGAAATTGGGGAAAATGTCTCTTCAAATTCAATTCCTTCAACTTGTGCGTATCCTTTACATACCAATATAGCTTTGTTCCTTGTAACATGTCCATATTCATTCAATTTATTTTTGAAAACCCACTTTGTGCCAATCACATTCTTATTCCTTGGTTTTGGAACCAATTCCCAAGTGTTATTCTTCTCTATCTGATCCAATTCTTTATTCATGGACTTATTCCAGAATTATTCCTTGATGGCCTCTTCAAAATTGTTTGGTTCAATCGTAGATAAGAGTGCTAGGTGCAATTGTTCTAGTGAATGAATTCTTCTTCTAGTCTCAACTCCTGCATCCTTATTTCTGATAATCTGATCTGAAGGATGATTCTTATGTACTCATTTTCTAGGTGTCTTTGGAGGCACTTGCTGAACTTTCTCTTCTACTTCTTTGTTATCTTATTCATATTCATCTTCTACTTCTACTTTATATTATGCTTCTTCTTCATAAATATGTTCCATTGATTCATTTTCTTCTTCCTTTAATTCTCGTCCCCATGTTTCATCAATTGTTACAATGATGTTTTCCAAAACTTTGTTCAACCTCATATTGTAACACTTGTATTCTTTCCTTGTACTTGAGTAACCAAAAAGTACTCATTTTTCCACACAAGAGTCAAACTTTCCCATTCTTCCATCTTCTCTTTTGATGTAGCATTAGCTTCCAAATACTCTGGAGTTCTTCAAATTTGTTGGTCTTCTTTTCCATGGCTCGTAGGGATTTTTTTCATTGTTGTTTATGAGAATTACTCTGTTTTGAATGTGAGTTGTTGTATCCACTACACATGTCCAAACAATATCTGTCAATTTGGATTCCATTAACATTGTTCGATCCATTTCTTGTGTAATTATCATCCATTATGATAATGTTCCTTTGTCTATGAACCACTCTCTGAACCAATATATGAATCCATGCGCTCATCCACTATCATAAATCTGTCCAAACCTACTAAGTGTTCTTACAAACCCATCTCTGTCCATGCTTTCCAAGACTCTACTGCACAATTCTTCATAATGTTGACCCATTTATCACTATATTATCATGAAGTCTTCACTACTACAATTGATTGTACTTCTGCTAATTGACTTCTCTGGATCTATCTACTCAAACTCTGCAAGTTTCTTGAAGGATGCTTCTTTGGTCTATCAAAGCTATCGCATAGACTCCCCCTGTCTAATATTTATATTACCTGGGAGTATCTAAGTCAGATGGATCAAAACAATTTCTTCTCTGATTTGTATTCATCATCATCTTCAATGGTATATTCATCATCTCTCTAAGCTCTGACTTCTATCTTTATGTTTGCAGATTCATATTTCACTAAAATTCCTGAAAATACAATCTCTTGAACATGTTCCTTATTTACCTATCCTTATTTTCTTTCATTTATTTTCCAAACATTTTTGTATCTGACATCTTTCGTTTTCTATGTAGAATTTTCTTCATCTTGTTTTATTGCCAATATTGCGATCTCTGGGACCTAGTCTTTGTTCACATGTTCTTTGTGTTTTATTATCCATAATTTAAACCATTATGACCATTAAATAGTGGTACTCCATTCTCATAATAATCCATGATCTCCTTCAAGTGGTTAAATTGTTTCCTGAAGGAACCGACCCTAATACCAATTGTTGGATTACTGAGAGGGGGGGGGTGAATCAGTAATAAAGGAATTTCATCCGTTTAACCATAAATTTCAAGTGTTATATTAATTTATCATTATCATCCAATATTTGCAGAGTAAATAAACAATTAACAAAAGAGAAATCATACACATACATAGTACACCAATGTTTTTACGTGGAAACCCAAAGCGGGAGAAAACCACAAAATGTTTTTTCTTATATGTCTTTAAGAATTACATTCATTGGAAGCATCAACTTCCTTTGTTTCTAGCTACAAATAGAAGGGGGATCCAACCCCCTAGTTTCTCAGGATACAACCTGAGGGAAGCTCCAACTCCCCAATTCTTTGGCTACAACCCCCTATGTTATCCGACTACAACCAGAAGGTGGCTACAACCACCTATCCTTGCCCCATCCAACCACCTTGAAATATAAGTAGAATGATGGAACCACTGTCACACTATCACTATGAGATATATTGTTGTAAAACTATACCAGTCAACCTGCACCAAAAAACTTGTAAAAACATGTACCAATAACCTATCCCAACATGTACCATACATCAATCTATACCCCAACATGTACCATAAACAAGTGCATCAACCATGCACCAAGCCTATACAAATAACCTATCCAAACAACCTATCACAAAAACTTTTCTCATCAATGTTATCAACGAAATAAGATCTACTCACCAATATCAATCACCAAGAAAACTCTCAACCATATGCACAATATCACCAAGATGTGCATCAACCAATCATAACACAACAACTCATAATCATCACCAATATCAATATGTGATTCTAATAATATACCAAGAAAAGTATGCTACATCATCCATAAACCATGTGTTAACAATACTATTAACAAGTGCCTCCAACCATGTACCAAGTATGTACCAATCATGCATCGACTACTTATCAGCTATGACTCATCAAGACGTACCAAAATCATCAACTATACACCTCATGTATGTGCCAACTCATCAACTACTTGTCTCAACCATGTACCCAAGATGTACCTCAACCAAAATCTCTCATCAATTTCATCATCCAAATCTGATTTGTAACTTTGTAATAGACCTGGTGTATATGATCACACACCTGCAAACCTTCCTTAACTTTAACAACAAGAGACTAGCATTTTCATCAAACTTTACTTTAGTCTCACATGAATTTTTGGATTAGTCGACAACCCTAATTTGTAGTAATCATAACTATGTACCTATAATGAATAAAGGTTTAAAAATACTACAAAATGTTCTTCAGTGTCTTTTCTACAATTTATCGAGGTTTCACTTCTTGGAACCTCCCAGAAAAGGAGTTATAGCAAAAATGGCATACCTTGTTGAATTTTGTCTTATTCTAGAGATCGAACTTGTAGAGAATTCCCTACACATAATAGTTTCTGTATAGATCTGAAAATGGTACAAAAAATACTATTGAATGTACTCTAACCAATACATTTGGTCTTACTGAATTTGGATCTGTTATGCAAAAGTTATGACGTTTTTATCCAAAACACTTGTTTTAGACTAGTTTCGGGACTAACCACAAACCCTACTTTTCATTGAGTGTAACTCCAAAAATACAACGATCCACAAGATGAAATTTTTATCATAGCTACTTGGGTATGTCTCCGCAATGGCCTCCCAATTTTGTGGTTTGAATCATTCTAGGAAAAAAATTATTGCGAAAATGGTGAGATGACTTGTAAATAACATACCTTAGAAAACATCATCAAAAGAATTTATCCTCCCTTGAATTTCGGACTTATTTACTTCACCTTCCCTATGAAATTCAGCTTAGATATTCTTTTCTTACCTCAATCACTTGTATATATTCAACATTATCAAGTGTGATTAAATGAGAGACCCTTGCCTCTTATTTATACTTTTATGTAGCTTCCTCAAGGGGTTACCTTCTAACTATCTTAAACCACTTTCCTTATTTTAGGGATAACCCACTTCTAACCACTTTTCCACTTATTAATTTCTCCATTAAACTTATTTTGTATCCACTTTGACTTATAGTACACTCATCACTTCAATTTTTTATTTACCCTGTAACCATCTTAAACCACTTTCCTTATTTTAGGGCTAACCCACTTCTAACCACTTGTCCACTTAGTAATTTCTCCATTAACTTTATTATTTAAATAATTTATTTTGTATCCACTTT
>JZKD02S1852976.1:150784-162767 GCA_000966675.3 Picea glauca
TTTATTATTTAAATAATTTCTTCTTTGCAACCACTTTGACTACTTTGACCTTCTGGGGATTCTAGATGACTCATGAGGGTTCTCCAACTTCACATGGCCATAACTCTGTAACCGTGAGGAGTTATGTGGCGTTCCACATACCTCCAGAAATGGAATAACATGTACTATCCATATTGAATAGTATTACCTTCAAATAGATTAAAATACAAACCATTATACATAAAAACAACTTGGGTCCATTACCCACACCTTTGTGCTACCAAAATTCTTTATCGTACTTTCTTCAAGGGTTGACATCAATGACAACCAACCTTAATGATCAACATGGACACCAGAGTGAGGGGTTCTATATCTTAAATCCAATTATAGGAATCAAACGGAGATGATGGTTCCTTAATTTGAGTCTCAGTTTTCATTATATTCCCATTCACAAGTCACATCCCAAAGCATTTCGGGGACTCTTGGCCAATTCCTCCTCAGGGCATAAAAACCTAACGAAGCAACATTTTTGAGTTGTATGAGATGATGCAATATTTTTTAGGCATGGAATATGTGACAACATTCTCCATCCTCTCTTGAGGAACAGTTTCATAAATTGGACCCCTAAATCCAAATGTTGCATTGCTTCAAACTAGGAAAAACCCTAGTTATCAAAATCGATGAAATAAACAACTTATGAGGGATTGGACCCAGGAGTGAGCGGTTCTATAGATGAAATCATATAATAGGAATCTAGTGGAGATGATTATTCCTCAATGCGAGTCTCTTTTTTCATTATATGCCCAATTCCAAGTCGCATCCTAAACCATTTCGGGGACTCTTGGTTAATTCCTTCTCAGGGAATAAAAACCTAACGAAGTATCATTTTTGAGTTCTGTGAGATGTTGTAATCTTGTTTAGGCATGAAAAAGGTGACCAAATTTTCCATCCTCTCCCAAGGCACAGTTTCAAAAATTGGACCCCTTAATCCAAATGTTGCATTGCTTCAAACTGAGCAAAACACTAGTTCTCGAAATCAATGAGTAAAGAAACTTACGAGGCATGGAAGCTGAGAGTGACAGGTTCTATAGCTGAAATCCTATCTCTTTAATCCATAGGAGTGGATGTTTCCTCAATCCAACTCTCGGTTTTCATTTTATGCCAAATTGCAAGTCACATCCCAAACCATTTCGAGGACCCTTGGCCAATTCCCCCTCAGGGAATAAAATCCTAACAGAGTATCATTTTTGAGTTCCATGAGATGATACAAGATTTTTTAGGAATGGAATAGGTGGCCACATTGTCCATCCACTCCTGAGGCATGGTTTCAAAAATTGGACCCCTAAATTGAAATGTTTCATTGCTTCAAACTGAGAAAAACACTAGTTCTCGAAATCGATGAAAAAAACAACATCTTGGGGATTAGACCAGGGAGTGAGGGGTGATATAGTTGAAATGATATGTCGATAATCCAAATAAGATGGTGGTTCCTCAATATGAGTCCTGTTTTTCTTTATATTCCCAATTTCAAATTGCATCCCAAACCATTTCGGGGACTCTTAGCCAATTCCTCCTCAGGGCATAAAAACCTAATGGAGAAACATTTTTGAGTTCTGTGAGATTCTGCAAGATTTTTTAGGAATGGATTATGTGGCCACATTTTCCATCCAATCCTGAGGCATGTTTTCATAAATTGGACCCCTAAATCCAAATGGTGCATTGCTTCAAACTGAGCAAAACCCTAGTTCTCAAAATCGATGAAAAAAAAACTTATGAGGGATTAGACATGGGAGTGAGGGGTGATCTAGATGAAATCCTATTCCATGAATCCAATGGAGATGAAATTTACTCAAACCATCTCTTGGTTTTCATGATATTCCTAGTTGCAAGTCACATCCCAAACTATTTCGGGGACTCTTGGCCAGTACCTCCTCAGGGCATAAAATCCTAACAGAGCAGCATTTTTGAGTTTCATGAGATGATAAAAAAAAATTTAGCCATGGAATATATGACCAAATTATCCATCCACTCCCAATGGATGATTTCATAAATTGGACCGCTTAATCCAAATGTTGCATTGCTTCAAACTAAGAAAAATACTAGTTCTCAGAATCAATGAGTAAGCCAACTTCTGAGGCATAAAACTTGGGAGTGAGGAGTGCTCTAGCTGAAATCATATTCGATTAATCGATAGGAGTCGATGGTTCCTCAATCTAAGTCTCTCTTTTCATTTTTTTCTGAGTTGCAAGTTGCATCCCAAACCATTTCAAGGACTCTTGGCTAATTCCTCCTTAGGGCATAAAAACCTAACAAAGCAACATTTTTGAATTCTTTGAGATGCTGCAAGATTTTTTAGGAATGAAATATGTGACCACATTTTCCATCCACTTCTGAGGCATGATTTCATAAATTGGACCCCTAAATCCAAATGTTGCATTGCTTCTTACTAAGCAAAACCCTAGTTCTCAAAATCGATGAAAAAAATAACTTCCAATGCATTGGACCTGGGAGTGAGGTGTGCTCTATTTTAAATCATATTCTAGGAATCCAATGGAGATGATGTTTCCTCAATCTGAGTCTTGTTTTTCATGATATTCCCATTTGCAAGTTTCATCCCAAACCATTTCGGGAACTCTTGGTCAATTCCTCCTCAGGGCATAAAACCTAACGGAGTAGAATTTTTGAGTTCCATGACATGTTTCAATCTTGTTTTGGCATGGAATAGGTGACCATATTTTCCATCCTCTCTCAAGGCATGGTTTCATAAATTGGACCCCTAAATCCAAAGGTTGCATTGCTTCTTACTGAGAAAAACCCTAGTTCTCCAAATCGATGAAAAAAACAACTTCCTATGCATGGGACCTGGGAGTGAGGGGTGATATAATTGAAATCCTATGCCATAAATCCAACAGAGATGAAGGTTCCTCAATATGAGTATCTGTTTTATTTATATTCCTAGTTTCAAGTCACATCCCAAACCATTACAGGGACCCATGGACAATACCTTCTGAGGGCATAAAAACCTAATGGAGTAGCATTTTTGAGTTTCATGAGATGTTGCAATATGTTTTAGGAATCAAATACATGACCACATTATGCATATTCTCCCAAGGCACACTTTCATAAATTGTACCCCTAAATCCAAATGTTGCATTGCTTCAAACTGAACAAAACACTAGTTTTTTAAATCGATGAAAAAATAAAATTTTGAGGCATGGAACCTGAGAGTGAGGGGTGATCTAGCTAATATACTATGCTAGGAATCCAAAGGAGATGACGGTTCCTCAATCTGAGTCTCAGTTTTCATTATATGTCAAGTTTCAAGTCCCAACCCAAAATGTTTCAGGGACTCTTGGTCAATTCCTCCTCGAGGCATAAAAACCTAACTAAGCAATATTTTTGAGTTTCGTGAGATGCTGCAATTTATTTTAGGCATGGAATAGGTGACCACATTATTGATCTGATGATGAGACAAAATTTCATAAATTGTACCCCTTAATCCTACTTTTGCATTGCTTCAAATTGAGAAAAACACTAATTCTCAAAATCAATGAGTAAAGCAACATCTGAGGCATGAAAACTGAGAGTGAGGGATACTCTAGCTGAAATCCTATCCTAGTAATCCAATAGATTCTAATACATGAGATGTTGGAAGGATTTTTAGTCATGGACTAGGTGACCACAATATTAATCCGCTCACATGAGACACTTTCATAAATTGGACCCCTTTATCCAAATGTTGCATTGCTTCAAACTGAGCAAAACACTAATTCTCGAAATCAATCAGTAAAGAAACATCTGAAGCATGGGACCCATGAGTGAGGGATGATCTAGTTGAAATCATATGCCAGGAATCCAACGGATATGATGGTTCCTCAATCTTATTCTCGGTTTTCGTTATATTCCCAACTGCAAGTCACATCCCAAACCATTACAGGGACTCTTGGCCAATTCCTTCTCAGGGCATAAAAACCTAATGGATCATCATTTTTGAGTTCTATGAGATGTTGCAAGACTTTTTAGGAATGGAATATGTGACTATATTATGCATCCTCTCCTGAGGCATGGTTTCATAAATTGGACCCCTAAATCCAAATGTTGCATTGTTTCAAACTAAGAAAAACAATAGTTCTCCAAATCGATGAAAAAAATAACTTTTGAGGCATGGAACCCAGGAGTGAGGGGTGCTCTAGCTGAAATACTATTCCAGTAAATCATTGAAGTCAATGATTCTTCAATATGAGTCTTGGTTTTCGTTTTATGCCCAGTTCCAAGTGGCCTCCCAAACCATTTCACGAACTCTTGGCCAATTCTTCCTCATAGCATAAAAACCTAACGAAGCAACATTTTTTAGTTCCATGAGATGATGAAAGCTTGCTTAGGCATGGACTATGTGACCACATCGTACATCCGCTCATGATGCATGGTTTCAAAAATTATACCACTAAATCCAAATGTTGCATTACTTCTTACTGAGAAAAACCCTAGTTCTCCAAATCGATAAAAAAAAAGCAACTCTCGAGGCATGGGACCAGGGAGTGAGGGGTGATCTAGCTGAAATACTATGTCATGAATCCAATGGAGGTGATGATTCCTCAATATGAGTCTCATTTATTTTTATATTCCTAGTTACAAGTCGCATCCCAAACCATTATGGGGACTGTTGGCCAATTCCTTCTCAGGGCATAAAAACCTAATGGAGCAACATTTTTTAGTTCTATGAGATGTTGCAAGATTTTTAGGCATGGAATACATGAAAACATTATGCATCCTCTCTTGAGACATAATTTCAGAAATTGGACCCATAAATCCAAATTATGCATTGCTTCAAACTAAGAAAAACACTAGTTCTCCAAATCGATGAAAAAATCAACTTTCAAGGCATGGAAATTGGGCATGAGGAGTGCTCTAGCTGAAATCTTATACCAGAAATACAATGGAGATGACCATTACTCAATCACAGTCTCTGTTTTCATTATATTACAAGTTGCAATCCACATCCCAAACCATTTCGAGGACTCTTGACCAATTCCTCCTCAAGGCATAAGAGCCTAACGAAGCAGCATGTTTGAGTTTCATGAGATGTTGCAATGTTTTTTAGGCATGGAATAGGTGACCACATTATCAATACTCTCACGAGGGACAGTTTCATAAATTGGACCCCTTAATCCAAATGTTTCATTGCTTCAAACTGAGCAGAACACTAATTCTAGAAATCAATGAGTAAAACAACATATGAGGCATGGGACTCGGGAGTGAGGGGTGATCTAGTTGAAATCATATGCCAGGAATCCAACGAAGATGATGGTTCCTCAATTTGATTCTCAGTTTTTGTTATATGTCGAGTTGCAATTCATGTCCCAAACCATTACAGGGACTCTCGGCTAATTCCTTCTCAGGGCATAAAACTATAATGGAGCAACATTTTTGAGTTTCGTGAGATGTTGCAAGATTTTTTAGGCATGGAATACGTGACCACATTATGCATCCACTCCTAAGGCCATAACTGGTAGTGCCATGAAGTTACCTGAAGACCCTCTTTATTTTTTTCCAATGCTCCTTCCCTAGTTTTGACATATACCTACTCAAAAATCCCACTGCATGTGCAATTTCTGGTCTAGTACATACCATTGCATACATCAATCTGCCAACTACACTGGCGTACAGAACATGGGACATGTACTCTTCTTATTCATGTGTCTTGGGACACTGATTTGCAGATAACTTTACACCTATAGGAATAGGAACCTTGACCAGTTTACTTCCATGCATATTAAACCTCTGCAATATCATCTCAACATATTTTCTCTGATTCAACCATAGTTTCCTGTTTGCACGATCTCTTTTAATCTCCATTCCCAGAATGAAGTTAGCAACACCGAGATAATTCATGTCAAATTTGGATGATAGTTGTGATTTCACCTCCTTGATAACATCCATGTTATTTCCTACCAACAACATGTCATCAACATACAACACTACATAAATGAAGTGATTACCAACCTGCTTGGAATATACACAGTGATCATCCTTGCTTCCTACAAATCCCGATCCAAGGATGTATGTGTCAAACTTTTGGTACCACATCCTGGGTGATTTCTTCAGACCATATAATGAATTCTTTAGCTTACAGACCAGCTCTTTCTTTCCCTTCACTAAAAATCCTTCTAGTTTCTTCATGTAAATTTCTTCTTCCAGATCCCCATGTAGGAATGTTGTATTCACATCCATCTATTCCACTTCAAGATCAAAAGAAGTAGCAATAGATAAAAGAAATCTAATAGAATTTAACTTAGAACCAAGAGAATTTTTTTTACCAAAGTCAATTCCCTCAACATGGGAGTAACCTTTTTCTACTAACCAAGCTTTGTATTTCTCCACTTTACATTGTGCATTAAACTTCTTCTTAAACAACCATTTTCTACCAACATATTTTCTCCCAGCTGGAAACTCAACTATATCCCATGCCTCATTCTTATCCAAGGAATCCATTTCTTCAACCATGGCCTTCTTCCAGAGTTTACTATCCTCTGAATTCACTGCTTCCCTGACAGTTCTGGTATCATCATCAGTAATAGATAAAGAAAAATTGGAACAAAAATCAGGTGGACTATACCTTTCTGGTTTCCTTCTATCTCTCATTGATCTCCTCAATACTGGGGTATGAGGTTCTTCTTCTTCTTCTTCTTCTTCTTCCTCTTCTTCAGATGATTCATATTTTTCATCATCCAACTCAAGCTCTATTTTCTCAGGTTCATCTTGCGTTAGTAGGAATTCTTGTTTGTACACATCGTTTACCTTTCTTAAAACAACATCTCGATTGTAAACAGTTTTCTTGGTTTATGGGTTCCAAAGCTTGTGACCTTTCACACCATCTTTATAACCAATAAAGATACACTTTTCATCCTTTTTATCCAACTTACTTATATTTTCCTTTGGAACATGTACATAAGCATCACAACAAAACACTCTAAGATGTTGAAGAGAGGGTTTCTTTCCACACCATACCTCCTATGGAGTTTTATCATCCAACGCTGAAGAAGGTGATCGATTGACTAGGTAACATGTTCTACCCACTGCCTCTACCCAGAATTCTTGTCCTAACCCGACACTGTTGAGCATGCTCCTTGCTTTTTCCATCAGTGTCTTGTTCATCCTTTCTGCAACTCCATTCTTCTGAGGAGTGTATGGAGTAGTCTTTTTCCTTGCTATACCACACTTCTTACAAAATTCTTCGAATTCATTTCCGCAGAATTCTCCACCATTATCTATTCTCAATACCTTTATTTTCTTCTCTGTCTGATTTTCTACTAGAGCCTTAAACTCTTTAAATTTATCAAATACCTCAGATTTCTTTCTAAGAAAATAAATCCATGTTTTCCTTGAAAAATCATCTATGAATGAAACATAATACACATATTTACCTAGGGATGGAACAGGAACAGGTCCAAACACATCACTGTGGATCAACTCTAAGATCTCCTTTTCTCTTATATCACCAGATGGGAATGTTACTCGATTTTGTTTACCATATATGAAATGTTCACAGAAATCAAAATCCAGAGTGAAATTAGACATACCTTCAACCATGCCTTTACCGTGTAGTGTTCGAAGGCCCTTTTCTCCAATATGCCACAACATGGTCTTCTTTTCAGGGATGATATTGATCTTGTCTTCTTGATTTGTCTGCTCAAGGACAACAAAACTGTTACACCCATTAGTATAAGTGCTTCCCAAAAAATTGTACAGAGTTCCACACTGAACTCCCCTCATCAATACCATTGCCCCTCGTACCATCTTGCAAGTGTTATTTCCAAATACAGTATCCACTCCTGTATCATCCATATTTCTTACAGATATTAGGCTCCTGGCTAGTTTTGGAATGTGTAGAACCCTAGGAAGTGTTCTAATCCTTCCATCTTTTAGCAGAAACTTAACCCTTCCACATCCCAATATTTTTTCTATCGATTCATCTCCTAGGAATACATCACCACCGTCATATTTTTCATATTCAGAGAACCACTCCCTGTGAGGAGTCATATTGTATGACGCACTTGAGTCGATCAACCATACATCATGGTCTGCATGTGTACTTGTAGATTCCAGGTAAACTTCACCTCCTTCTTCAGTGGAGGTTTTCTCCTCTGTGGAAGAGGTACTATCAAATCCCTTTGGTTTTTCAACCTTCTTAGACTTGAAATATTTCTTATAATGCCCTATTTTACCACACTTCTAGCATTTCCTCAAAAGTTATTCCTGGAGACTTAGATCTACTTGTAGAGTTAGATATCCACTCAGAAGGCTTACCTGGGTTCTTGTCTTGGGTATGACCTCTTACAAATAAAGAATCTATGATATGACTATCCATGCTTTTTCGCCTCATCTCTTCGGATAACAAGGATGAAACTACATCCTCATACTTCAATGTAGATTGAGTGGTACTACAAATTGCTTCAACCAGATTATCCCAAGATTCTGGAAAAGAACATAAAAAAGTAATACACTTATCTTCTTATGTAATTGTAATATTAATAGAGCCAAGTTGACTTACCAGAGTATTAAAGGCATTTAGATGTTCTGTCACAGAATCTCCATCTTCCATCCTAAGATGATACAACTTCTTTCAAAGAAACAACTTGTTTACCAGGGACTTTGATTGATACAAATTACCCAACTTATCCCATAGTTCCTTGGCTGTAGATTCTCTCGAGACATTCAACAAAACTGAATCTACCAGGTAGAGTCGAATAGTACTCCTTGCTCTTCTATCCAAATTCTCTCAATCTTCGTTCAACATACCAGTAGTTGGTGTACTAGTAGGTTGTGTACTAGTAGCCTGTGTGCTAGTAGACTTTGTACCAGTAGTTTGTGTACCAGGATCCACAAAGATCCATTGTTCTTTGTCTACAAGAAGGTATTCCATATTGAGCTTCCATAGCTCAAAGTTTTTACCGTTGAACTTCTCTATATTGATTCTATATGAGCTCGCCATTCTTCTTTCTATACTCGAATCTCCACTGCAAAAGCTCCCACTAAACCAAGGTTTATCACAGAACCAAGATAAAATTTATCTATCAAGATCAAGCCAAACCCTCAAGAAAAAAGGCATCCCTCTGAAGACAAAAACGAGCTCTGATACCACATGTAAGTTTTAAAACTATGAAGTAAAGCAATGCATATAGATTCTTAAGCAAAACAAAATTTAATCAATGGCTCATTCACATAGTACACAGAGATATTATACCGAAAACCCTCAACCGGGAAAACATTTCTTATATTCATTATATAAAATTTCACCATTCACTATACAGTATATACAATAATTTTAGGTATTCCATAGATACCAAAACCCTAATCCCTAAAACTAGGATTATTTTTAGTAAACCGCTAAAAATAGCAAAAACTTCCCCCCAAAAAAACTTTGGGGGCGTTTCCCTGAACACTGCACCTAACTAGGAGGGGCATACCTGCCCCCCCTGGGACCCCCCTAGGAAAGAGCCCAGTGCACACGGCACACACAGGGCACTAGTACAAGGGATCGTCAGACGCAATTGTAATATATAACACGCCCACACACACACATGCAAAGAATATAACACATACCCAACAATGGCCTAGCTGAAATACTATGCCAGGAATCCATCGAAGTAAACGATTCCCCAATCTAAGTCTTAGTTTTCATTTTATGCCCAGTTGCAAGTGGCATCCCAAACCATTTCAGGGACTCTTGGTCAATTCCTCCTTAGAGCATAAAAACCTAATGGATAAACATTTTTTAGTTCTGTGAGATGATGAAAGCTTGTTTAGGAGTGGACTAGGTGACCACATTGTCCATCCACTCATGAGGCATGGTTTCATAAATTATACCTCTAAATCCAAATGTTGCATTGCTTCTTATTGAGCGAAACCCTAGTTCTCCAAATCGATAAAAAAATAACTCTCGAGGCATGGGACCTGGGAATGAGGGGTGATCAAGCTAAAATCCTATGCCATGAATCCAACAGAGATGATGGTTCCTCAATCCGAGTCTCATTTTTCTTTATATTCCCAGTTGCAAGTCGCATCCATAACCATTATGGGGACTCTTGGTCAATTCCTTCTCGGGGCATAAAACCTAACGGAGCAACATTTTTGAGTTTTGTGAGATGTTGCAAGGTTTTTAGGCATGGAATACATGACCATATTATGCATCCTCTCCCAAGGCATGGTTTCATAAATTGGACCCCTAAATCAAAATGTTGCATTTCTTCAAACTGAGCAAAACACTAGTTCTCCAAATCAATGAAAAAATCAACTTTCGAGGCATGGAACCTGGGAGTGAGGAGTTATCTAGCTGAAATCCCATGCCAGGAATCCAACGGAGACAACGGTTACTCAATCTGATTCTTGGTTTTCATTATATTTCAAGTTGCAAGTCGCATCCGAAACCATTTCGGGGACTCCTAGCCAATTCCTCCTCATGGCATAAAAACCTAATGGAGCAGCATGTTTGAGTTTCGTGAGATGTTGCAAGGTTTTTTAGGCATGGAATAGGTGAAAAAATTATTGATCCTCTCATGAGGGAAAATTTCATAAATTGGACCCTTAATCCAAATGTTGCATTGCTTCAAACTGAGAAAAACACTAATTCTTGAAATCAATGAGTAAAGCAACATCTGAGGCATGGCACCTGAGAGTGAGGAGTGACCTAGTTGAAATCATATCCAAGTGATCCATCGAATTCGATGGTTCCTCAATCTGTGTCTTTGTTTTCTTTTTATGCCCAATTGCAAGTCGCATCGCAAACCATTTCAAGGACTCTTGGTCAATTCCTCCTCAGGGAATAAAAACCTAACGAAGAATTTTTTTTGAGTTCTGTGAGATGTTGCAAGGTTTTTTAGGCACAGACTAGGTGACCACATTGTCCATATACTCCCAAGGAATGGTTTCATAAATTAGACCCCTAAATCCAAATTTTGCATTGCTTCTTACTGAGCAAAACCCTAGTTCTCCAAATTGATGAAAAAAACAATTTTAGAGGCATGGGACCCAAGATTGAGGGATTATCTAGCTGAAATCCTATCCCAAAAATCCAACGAAGATGATGGTTCCTCCATCCAAGTCTCATTTTTTGTTATATGTCAAGTTGCAAGTTGCATCCCAAACCATTTCAAGGACTCTTGGCCAATTCCTCCTCAGGGAATAAAAATCTAACAAAGAAACAATTTTGAGTTTCATGAGATGTTGCAAGCTTTTTTAGGCATGGAATAGGTGACCAGACTATCCATCCTCTCCCGAGTCATGGTTTAATAAATTGTACCCCTTAATCCAAATGTTACATTCCATCAAAATGAGAAAAACACTAGCTCTAGAAATCAATGAGTAAAGCAACTTATGAGGCATGGAAACCGAGAGTGACAGGTGATATAGATGAAATTCTATGCAAACAATCCAACAAAGATGATGGTTACTCAATATGAGTCTTGTTTTTTTTTATATTTTGAGTTTCAAGTCACATCCCAAACCATTTCGGGGTCTCTTGGCCAATTCCTGTCAGGGCATAAAAACCTAACTGAGCAACATTTTTATGTTCCATGAGATTTTTCAAGTTTGTTTAGGCATGGAATAGGTGACCACATTATCAATCTTCTCATGAGGCATGGCACTTGGGAGTGAGAGGTTATTTAGTTGCAAGGCATGCAATGGAAATTCATGACATAGCATGGCAAGGCAAGGCATGACATGGAAAGACAAGGCATGGCAATTGAATGCAAGGAATGGAATTGCAAGGCATGGTATGGAGGGGAATGGAATGGAAAGGCATACCATACGATATAAATTTATGGCATGGCATGTCATGGAACTACATGGAATGCAATGAAATGGAAATGCATGGCATGGCATGACATGGCATGGAAAGGCATGGAAAGGCAAGACATGCAAAGGCAAGGCATGGCATGGCATGGAAATGTATGGCATGGTATGGAAAGACAAGGCTAGGAATTTAAAGGCATGGTATGGAGGG
>JZKD02S1852976.1:163726-184517 GCA_000966675.3 Picea glauca
AAATTTACAAAAACATATAGAAATATATTAGATAAAACATAAAATATAATGTAGTTACAAAGGTAGGGGTGGAGGGAGACAGTAGGGTAAACATAATAGAGAGGGTGAGGGGAGACATTACAGAAAATTAAAAGATAACATTTTTATGAGAGTGGGTAGGGAAAACACAATATTCTTTCCCCAATATCTTATGCCACCCCCAACATCATATGGGTGGGGAGAGATATTAGAGAAAACATATATTTATGAGTGTGAGTAGATATTAGAGAAAAAATAAAATATAACATAGTTATGAGGGTCTTAGTGGAGGGAGATATTTGGGAAAACAGAGTAAATATATTAGGAAAAACATAATAGTGGCGATGGGGAGAGATATTAGGGAAAACATGAAATATAACATATTTATGAAGGTCCTCTTGGGTGGTGACAAAACATACATGTCAGTTACATTTCACGGTTGGTTCCTCAAGTGTTTGGATTTCCATATGCCTAAAAAATTCTTGAGTATTTTATGTTTAAATGTATAAGCCCGTGAGATAGTTCAATAAGATTTGTATTCATTTCTCCATTGTTGACTGAGAAATACAAATTCCCCCTCTATCTGTATGTGTTGTGTGATGTGTTTATCTTCTCTTATTTTCCTTTTCATTAATATATGGTTTGTAATATGATCCTAGTAAGGGGTATTAGAGTTGAAGTCTAGTTAATGTTTGTGATATCCAAGGGAAGATTGTCCTCATGTGAAAAGGGAGAAAGGGGGTGAGTATAATTTTTTGACAAATGGAACTAAGCCTATGTGACCTAGAGGGTTGTTGTCAGTTGGGTATCGTCAAGTTGGAGTTCGGGTGATGGCCCCAAATTGTCGAGAGTTCGTTTAAAGTTGAATTGCACCATGGGTGGGGAAACTCAATGCACATGGAGTGAGAAGCCTACAATAGCTAATTCTAGGATGTGTGTGATTCGACTGATGGGAAGGAAGTTGAGCTACTATTTTATCGACTCTATGATTCCCTTGTTGTGCCCCACACATTGAAAAGAATTAGTGTTCCAAGAATATGGAGTTATGGATATATGAGCTATGTTGTAGATGTTTATGAATGCATCTATGTGAGACATTCTCCAGCTTACAAACCTATGAGGTGTGGATCATTGCTACAATGTGAAGTCTTTCTCTCAGCCTACAAACCTGAGAGAAATCCCCTAAGAAGGGTATGTGGTTCTTGCCTGAGACAGAGTTGGGAATGTAGAGATCACCTCCTCCATTCATATATTTGAGAATAACTCCGGATGATTATCCAGTGGAAAGGCGATCTGTTGAGTTAGGATGTGCTTGTTGATGAGAAAAAGGTGAACGTGTGAAATCCCAAAGTGTTGGGTACATCGTCATGAGAAATGAAAAGAAGATGATGCATTATCCTCCTCTGAGTAGTAGAGTTGATGAGAAGAATCCATATGATTCTCCTATGTGAGGAAGTGGGAAATAAGATCTGTAGAGTGGACATGTATGTGGACGAGCACATGTGAACGTGTGAAGATCTGGTTCTTCTATGTAATGCAGTGAATCAAAGCTATGATATCCCTATGGATGTGCCCCTAGTGGATGAGCACTAGTGGGTGTATCATATCCTTTGTTATATATTGTTCAAGAGTCAAACCTACCTGTAACCCTAATTGTTATGTTAAAGGGTACAAGTGGGCCTCACCTTAATATGTCTAATAATAAATGTAAAAGATAATTAATATTAATATTAATATTAATTATTATAATAAAAATAAATTATAAAGTGACTTAGTGAGGTTGAACCTGTTGAGCCAATAGAAGCCTTTGTTGACTGGACAAGTCTAGTATAAGTAAGAGATGATTCCCCATTGTGGAATCATATATTTCTTGTGTGTTTGGAAATTATAGCAAATACATCTATTTGGGAAAAGGTGTGCACCTCTCTTGGGCGCTAGTCTTATAGGGCTTAAGAACCCTCTTGCGTGATAATTTATTCTTGGTGGTGAAAGGTCTTTCTATTGAAGAATATAGCAAAGGATTTGGCTAGGTTTTCTTCCCTTGTTGAGAATGGTTTCCCAAGATATTTCTTATGTTCTTGTGCATGGTGTTTCTTCTTGTGGTCTTGGTTGCTACAACATTATTGTTTATGGTTAATACATGATAAAATGAAATGAACTACATGCTTAACCTAGCGTATTGAAAATTCAACATGGTTTCAAAGCATAGGTCTTGAAGATCCCATTGCAAAAGAATTTTCTAGCTCCTTCTCTCACTCATTTGGAGAAACCGTACGACCCTCCTAGGGTTTCCATAAAATTCGTACAACCTCCTTTTCTAAGATATTTCACCACTCAAAACTTGGATGCTTGGGATGAAAAAGACATAGAAGGGTACATAATCCTTTAGCATACTTCTAGCAAGTCTCAAATCTAAATTCCAGGCATTTCAAAATTTTGACACTAAGGGTTTCTAGGGTTTTGCCAAAATTCTACAAAAAATTTTGAATTGTATTTCTGAAAATTTCTTGAAGAAGATCCTCAGCTTAACAAGGTGTTGAGAGATCCTAAATCCCTTTAAATCAACATCATGAACCAAACTCGTCATCAAGGCTCGATTAGACTTTGCAACGTTTAATAGTGGAATGGTTCTCTAGATCTTGCGATGCAACCAAAATAATCGATGGGCTTTACGTTTTCTTGTGAAGGTTTCCTCCTTCAGTTCATACATTCTCTTTTTTTTTGTATTTTCTCTTAGTTGGGACTGATATAAGATAAATATAGTATAAACCAACTAAGTGACAAACTGGGAACAAACTTAACTGTTGGAGAAGAGGTTGAGCTTGGGATAACCCTTTACTCTAGCATGAAGACAATCATTGTCTACCACAGACCTAGTAATAATACGTTAACTGTGCGGGTATTCCAATTACTGACTGAGATACAAATTATCAAAAGAAAACATGCATGTCATAAGCAATGGAAATTAAAATAATTCACTCAACTCTAATTATCAATCGCATAATAACACAACGATTTATTTTCATCATTAAAGAAAGAACTGTAAAACATTGCCTCATATAACTTATTAGTAGATTTAGTAGCTCTTACTTGTTACAACATCCATTCAAGAGATGGAATAATAAATAATTCTTCTCCACACCCAATCATACACGCATTTGATGAAAACACAAACTTGTCTCTGGTCCAAAAAAGGACTTCTCAATTAAAGTTAGCTCTGAAATTGTTCTTAAGAAAACCAAAATTGAGGGTCTTTGAAGCAACCATCGACCCCTAACTAACTAGTCGATGACCTTATTTATGACATAAAATTAATTAAAAATAACAATTAAAGTATAGCTAAGTAAAACAAAACTCTCCACATGGCACTTTCTTCTATCAGTTTTTCTAGCAGTCATCTTAGGATATCACTTAAGTGGATGACTCTTCTCGTACTCTGACCACTTGATGAATAGATCCTCTCAGGTGTTGGCATATGGGAATTTGTGTCATTCCATTGGGGCCAAGTGAATCTCTCTTATCTCTACCACATGTACCTGATACTTGACTATACTGCCACTTAATTGTTGCAGCATAGCCCGAGATTTAATCAAGTGCTCCATAAACTATTGTACTTGACCCAACGTCGTGTCTGTCACCTTCGCTATTTATTCAACCCATGATGAGTCTTGCTTGGCGTGCAACTTGACTATGTCGTGCAAGTTGAAAAGGTCATTAGGTGTTTCGAACTCAGGGAGTCCGATGTTTTTCATCACCTAGTTGATCTTGATCCATCTTTTCTCACACTTGTTTCATTTCTCTTGGATTTCTCGATGAGGTTCCCGAGACATTTTAACCCAATACTCGACCGATTTCCTTATGCATTCAATGTTTCCTTCCCTTAACACTTGGATATCATTCTCTTAGACATCTCGACCCTTTTGCATCACTCTGATATAATCAATTATTTCCATGGCTTGTTGTGCTTTTTCATACCACCTCTCCATATATTTTCACGTGGCCAGTGCCATGAGGGTGTCTTCTTATAGCTCGAATATCCTTACAGTGAATAGGTGTCATTCATATGTAAACTTGTTGTAGGCCTCTTTGAATTCTCTCTTTAGGTACACTGCGGCCTGTGTGGTGTCCTGATAATATTTCGCCAAGTGGCACAAATGTTAAAATTCTTTTAAAGTGGAAGCAAACTTCTCTTCATCTCTTTTATCTCTGTCCAGGGTGGCATCTGTGATTTCCAACCCTGCACTGATAAGTTTGGATGTTTTGGCATGCTCTATGTTGATCATATTTTCCTCTATAGTGATGAGGATGGAGCGATCTAAAGTGACCCTCTTTTCAGTGGATCTCTAGATGATAGCTTTCCTTTTCTAGTCATAAGCGATGGCATGTATGTTGGCTAATTTGTCCATGGGTTTCTGGAGTTTTTGATCTCCCCAAGTGAGTGTATTCACCAAGTGCCCAATGGTATATACTTGTTCAAGACTGGGCTCTTGAACTTCCTACCTATGTTCTGAAAGCTCGATCGTTGTTTTTTGATCATCGAGGAGTTGAGTACCAAATTAAATTGAGGCATTGGGAGTATGTTCTATAATTACTTGATCTTCGGTCTTTGAGACATCAATTTATTGTTGTATAGATTATTTCTTTTTTTCAACCGACCTTGGTTTTTCCTTAGGACTCTCCGCTTGGGTTTTCAGTGCATTAGGCAGCTCAATGTCTAAGATACTCTCAACTTCTTGTTCGTTCCATGGAACCCCCTGAATTTGAGCATTGATAGCTAGAGAAGATCTCTTCTATGGTTCCTTTTCCTCTTCGATATGAATAAGGGTCACAAGGGATACCTCCGATCTCTCATCATCATCACAGATTTTTATTAGTTCACTTAGGGGATTTTGAACACTTGTTCTCCTTGATGTTCTGACCATCTCTAGCTGAGTCGAAATGTATGTCGGCAATCCAACCGGTGGTGTTGTGAATTCAAGGTCATCTAACACGGTAATTTCATCAATGTCTATGAATTGAGGGTCGCTTGGGCTCGCCTGGCTTCTATCTGGGTTATCAGCATGGGATCTTGTCATTCCTAAGAGGTTTGGGTCATATTGTAGCTGATCAATGACACGTTGCACTTGTTCTAACATGAGAAATCCCTTTTCCTGTGCGTCCTATGCAATAAGGAAACCTCTTTCTTGAATCAGGGCTACGAGGGGCACTTCTGCTGCTTCGGCCGCTATCATTTCTTCTCTAGCCCTGAGGTCCCCTTGAGCTAATTGTTATAGGATTTTTGTTTGTTCATCTAGGCTCATTGCTCTAAACCTAGTCATTTTGAGTTCATCCATCCTTGCAATCACCTCATCCCAGTCTTGGGAATTTTCTGTGAAGACTTCAGCTTAAAATTTTTCATGGGCGTATGGCCAACAGGATGACACTAGCAATGCATGCTTCAATACTAGACCCTTCGATTCATGTTTATGGAAATGGCCGGTATGGAATATGAACTCTATTTGACTCATCCCTTCCTCTTTGGCTTGAGCGGTGTCTTTCACCATGTAGAAGCCTACATGGAAACCATAAGGTATGAACGCCCTTTCCTTATCCTTGACTAAAGTGGAATTCTAGCCTTCCAGGATGGTCTGGTAGAATATATCTCCCACTACAAGTCGGTCAATGACATGCATAGGTAGAATAAGCGGTGCTCTAATGGCCATGAAAAATCTGATGCAAGTATCGCACTCATCCAGATACTAGTAGCCAACCTTTGATATGATTTTTTTGGTCGCAACTGACTGTCTCAAGCATTCTTTCTTGAAAAGAATAAAATAGATGCATGTGGTGAATTTATCGCAGATGAGGGAGTAGGATGTTGTGTACCTGTTCTCCCATAAAATGATGAAATATACATGGATCGATATTTTTGCAACATGCCAACTCAGGTTCATGCTGACAAAGACGTTTCTGGCACACATAACATCTAGTAAGTATGAAGCCATGTAGAAGGCTGGTGTCTCTCCTTCTTTTGGCGTCTGAGCTTGTTGTATGAAGATGCTCAACTATTTGGAAATAATCACCCAAGAGTTGAAACTCTCCCTGAAATGGCCATTTTGTAAGCTAGAGGCATCCATGCCTCTTAAAATATAGAGCAATCCTTTTCCCCATACAGTCGGCAAATTAGATCCATCATGTAGATGTATGGATCCCTCAAGTTGATCGTATGGTACCAGCTGGAGGTCCAATTGGTCTATTTTTTGTCTTCTCTCCACCATGAGGCCATTACCGAACTAGTGTCGTGGCGCTCGTAGAATTTTACAACGAAATCAATGTTTAGTCGCTCCTTCAGGTCTCTAATATTGTAATACTTATGGACCTCCATCGGAAGGAAAGCCCCAACACACTCGCCATTTTTGTCATTAATAAAACACTTTTATATGTCTATGTGGCCAATGAGCCACTTTAGGATTTCTATGCAAGGGAACACTGGAGTTCTACTTTCTACCATGTGTAGGTACGATCTTCAGATATCTGGAAAAATTTCATCATCAAGCGCTTTTAGATTTGGTTCACTATGTGGGACATATTCCAGGGATTATTCCCAACTGATCTTCTTGAACAGCACCCCCCAACGTGGGAGTACCATCTTGGTCCCTGTGTTTTCCTCTGTGTCTCCAAAGGTTGATGGGTGAATTCAAACATTCTTTGTAGATGTTTTAATGACTGGTTTCGGACTCAGAGTGTATTCCAACTACTTTTCAACCTCTGGACAAGAACCTTCTCCTACCTCTGGTTCTTTTATCTTTGGCTCCCTCCGTGATCACCTAGTGGTCGGCTTTATTGGAGGCATTGTTCCTGCAATCGAAATAAACCCTTTAGAGACTGTGTATAGAGAAACAATGGATAAAATATATATGTGAAGTGTAAGCATAAAAATCCATAGATTGGTACATACCTGTAAAGCTTGCTAAACCTGGTTATTTAATATTCTCGATATCTATGCAACTTTTGGATTTCTTGTTTCTCTTCTCTGAATGCTCTTAAACTCCTTTGAACATAGAATGGTTTCGTTTAAAATGGATCAAAAGAATTTAAACCGAGGAAGAACTTAACTTGTCATATCAACCATTTAACCTAGGTGATGAGTGGAATTCAAACAAATCTGTTGCCAAATATATGCAACTTAAATTCATCATGGGTTTACAGAGGAGGCGCTAAGGGTGATGTGTTTTATCGATAATTTCAAATGACTTTTTTGATTCGCACACGAAGTAGCAACTAATGCGAGATTTTGACTTAATTAGTCCCTTAAATGCTCTGAATCTAAACATATCTAGCACTAAAAGATCTGATCGTGTCTCTTTATTAATGGGTGGATCGAGTATCGACAATGTGTTATGGACATTTTTGTTGGCATCCTTCTGTGAAAAACATCCAACACCAATCAATTTCATCATACGGTGCTGACGTGGAAAAAATGGCTCGAAGGTATGACTTGGATTTAGGGGACCAAGAATGACTCAGGGTAAAGTTGGGTCATACGTTTCTCCAATCTGAAAAATACATGTGGCATTGAATACCAATGACTTAACTCGCAAGTATTAGTCAAAGTCAGGACTTTCTTCAAGTTGTGCATTCTAAACTAAACCTGGGATCGTCAATGCTGAAAAGGTATCAGGTGTCGACGATCAGGGATAAACCTATCGTGTGTTTTTCTTTGGATTAGATTCTTCAAAAAATCTCGATTTTGAAACACTTCGGGAATCGGTGATCAGGGAAAACTCGTTAGCATGTTTGAAATGTTCGTCGTAATTCGGTTTTCTCCAATTCTGACAAGCACATCGGGTATCGAGTATCAGCAATATCGTTTTTTTTTTTTAATGTTTACTCTCTTTTCCTTTTAACAAGACTAAATAGGATCGGCTATCAGCGATGTCCATATGTGATACTTGTCGTGAAAAAAAACCTCCTTTCCCCGATACCGGTGAATATCGGTGCTCGACAATTGAGGTTTTCAGAGTGATTCCCTTTCACATCTTAATTTCTTCCAATGTCGAATCTTGACTGTATCAAGTGAATTGTTTTGGCTGTTGGTTCCTTATTTAAGTGTTAACCCTTTTTAATTCATGGAGATTTAAACCTGAATAGATAAATGAGGGTTAAGAGAAAAAAGACAGACAAAACATTTTTCAAGAGGAAATCAAATTCAGATAGTGCAAAGATCAAGTGGTACCCAAAAAGTGAAGAAAATGACATAGGATTTCTAGGGTGTGTTGAGTGCTCAAAAAATGGTGACTTACTGGGCGAAAGAAAAAACTTTTTTCCTTCCTCAGGCTCGGCTGATTCAAAAGTTGATTAGCAACTTAAATGGTTTTCATCAGAGCCCCTTTCACCCTTGCATTTGAAATTCCCCAGTCGACAGGTATGGGACTTCCTATGGGGTTTTCAAAATTTATCAACCTTCCTTTCCTATAACCCTAACTCACGCCCTCTTTGACAAGAGTCTAGGAAAGTGTTCACCGACACTAGGTATTTTAGTTACCCTTATTCATTTGCTATGATGTTTCTCCACTGTCAGCGAGTGTCCATAGCCCTGACGGAGTCACCCTGATGTCATATACCTTGATCCATTTCCAGTGAGCATCCATATCCCTAACGAATATATCTTCATACCCTCTCCTACTATGTACTCATTTGATAGAGTTGACTTTTATTTCGGCAGACTGCCATGAGTGAGCAGGAGAGGAGGATGTCTGTTATTTGCAAAAAATGAGATGGTTTAGGAGAAAATTACTAGCTTTGTCTTTGAGGTGCACCTATTACTTTCCAACTTACCTTATTTACCTTAAGGTTTTACCAGACCACTAAGAAGACACTTCCACATTTCTCCAAATTTTTTCATCTGTGCAGGCTGGATAGAGAATCCCTTGAAACAACCTTAGGTTCCTCAACATTTCTTGTGTTTGTATGTGAGTGACAAGTTAGAAAGAGAGTTCTCTATGTCACATGATTTGAGGTCAACCATTTTATTTCTAAACACAATCTTTCAAAATCTCATAAGCATGATCACAAAAGATAAAACAAAAAGGTATAAATGCAAAAAGATAAATCAAAGCATCAAAATAAACACAAAAAATTAATTTTTAAATTTTTATTTATTTTTAATGAAAATATTGTTTAAGGGCTTGGCCATTCACTTGAAGAGAATCATATTCCCCCCTTAGATTCTATATTCTATATGTTCCTAACCCAATGTTCTTAGCCACCTGGAAAGGTCCAAGCCATAGATTCTAAAACTTAGAATGTTTGCCTTTAGGCTCATTTTCTCTGTCCCACTTTAGGACTAGGTCTCCTACTTCAAAAGTCTTCTCTTTATCCTTATGTTTATCAAACCACCTTTTAACTATCTGTTGGTGGGATATGAACTTTGATTTAACTTTCTCCCTTTCTTATTCTAACATGAGTAGGGTGTCAATTGTTTGTTGTAAGATTGATGAGGGTTACCCTCTGGACTCTTGAGCAAGTTGAAGAGATGGAAGATATAGTTCGTTCAGAAGAATGGCTTCATGTACATATACTAGAAAGTATGGGGAATTTCCTATATCTTCCTTGCATGCAACTCTATCTACCCATAAGGAATTGTGGAGTAGGTTATGCCAATTTATTTGGTTGTCTGCAATTGTTTTCTTTAATATTCTTACCAGGTTCTTATTAGTTGATTTTGCTACTCCATTTGCCTGTGGATAATAGTTTTCTTTAATATTATTACTAGGTTCCTATTAGTTGATTCTTCTACTCCATTTCCTTTGTCTAGAGAAAATTGTGTTAATAAGGTGGAAGAAAAATAAGTTGCATTATCAAAAACAAGGATAAAAGGGACATTGAACCTTGTGATTAGTTGTTGTTCTATGAATTGGATTACCACTTTCTCGTTTACATGAGTCAGAAGGATGGCCTCTGCCCATTTCCTGAAATAATTGGTGGTAGTAAGTATGTACTTATGTTGTTTTGAAGAACTCCATGTAATTTCTCCTATGATATCTAACCCCCATTTCTCAAGAGGCCTAGAAACAGTCACTGGTTGGAGTGGGACCGCTGCTCTTTTCTCCCTCCCAACGCTTATTTGACAAGTTTTATAGTTTCTAGCATATGTGTGAGCGTATTTGAACAAAGTGGGACAATAGTATCCAGCTCTGAGTATATTATGAGCGGTGGTGTCTCCTGAAAAATGTCCACCTGCAAGACCATCATGGAGCTCTTTCAGAACTTTTTATGCATCTTCACGTTCGAGACATCTTAAAAGTACCCAAAAATAATTAACCCGAAAAAGTACCAAATTTATGAGGCGATATTGTGTAGACTTTAACCTAAGAGATATCCTTTCCCTAGGGTTTAGGTTTTCTGGGAAAGTCCCATAGTGCAGGAGATAAGTCAATTTCTCATACCAAGACTCTTCTCCTTAGGAAATGTATGAAGCTTCACTACACCATAATTTCATTTCATTGTCCCATCTGGGATCTTCATTTACTTGGTCTATAGCTTTGGCTGCCAGTTTACATAACCCTTGTCCTTTAACCAATTTAGAAGGTTTTATATATAGACCAAATTCTTGGACTACTGCCATCCAGTTCCATCTTCTTTCCTCCATCTCTTGTTGAGTAAATAGGGGTCGAACTGTGGGGTGAGGCACGATTACTTTGGCATTGTTCTTGAGGATGTAAGATCTGAAATTTTTTAATGCCTTATAAACTGCATAAGACTGTTTATCTATAGCAAGATAATTTAGTTCGGCACCTTGGATATTAGTGCTCATGAACGATATTGGGGATTCATTTTTTTCATCATCCATCTGAGTTAATAACGCGTCTAACGATTTGTCAGAGCCGAAAGTATAGATAAATAAATATTTGTTGAAATCGGGACTTCGCAACACTGGGGCTTGAGAGATTGCAGTTTTAATATTTTTGAAATCCTTCTTTCGTTCATCATCCCACTTAAACTCAACATCCTTATGAATCATTTTTTGTAGGGGTTTGATAGTTTCCACGAAATCGGGGGTGAATTTCCTCACAAAATTGATTTTTCCAAAGAACGACTGCATAGCCTTTTTGTTGTGAGTTAATGGAAGATGAGCTATAGCCTTATTCTTTCTGGGTATATGCGAATGTCTTCTTGAGATATAATCTAGCCTAATAAATTAACTTCCTCAACATCGAAAATAGTTTTCTTAGGGTTTAAGGATATGTTGTATTTCCTACATCTTTCAAAAATCAGGGTTAAGTGTTGGATGTGATCTTCTCTATTCTTTGAATACACAGTCACGTCATCCATGTAGACTACTACACACTTGTTGATTAGTCCCAAAAATGCCACATCCATATCCCTCTGGAAGGTTTCCCCTGCATCGATTAACCCAAAGGGCATGCGTTTGTAAGCGAAGGTTCCCCACCTGGTTCGGAAGGTAGTTTTCAAGTGGTCTTCTTCTAAAACTAGAACCTAGTTGTAATATGATAAATTTTCTAGTAAGGAGAAAATTTCAGATCTAGACACGGTCTACATGAGTTTCTCCATTGGTTGGACTAGGTAGTTGTCTTTTTCTGAATCTCTATTGAGATTTCTAAAATCTACGCATATGCGAATATCCCTAGAATTTTTCCTTACAGGAACCAAATTTTCTACCCATGCAGAGTGTCTAACCTGGAAGATAATTTTGGCATCTAACAATTTCTTTAACTCCTGACACATGAGAGGCTCAAAGGATGGGTGGTACTTCCAGATATTATGTTGGAAGGGTTTTACTTCAATTTTTAAATGGATAGTATGTTGAATGATATAAGTATCATAAGTTTTTAGATCTCAGTAGGACCACAGAAAGACATCTTGATATTGTCTGAAAAGTTTGAGGTAGGCCTTCCTTTCCTCTTTAGATAGTGTCTTGTCGAGTTTTACATTTTTTGGGTTTTCCAGGGTTCCGAGATTTATAGTTTCATGCATGGGACAAGAACTACCAGTCTTCACATTTTTTGACCCCTTAAACCTTTCCTTTAAGTCAAAAAGTTTTTCTAAATTGGCTATTCCCTTCGAAATTGTGTGAGACTTAGATCTGTCACTTGGTTGATCTGTTCGAGGATTGGTATCTATCGATTGTGTTGGAATACCTCATCATCAATAGAAAGATATTTGAAATTATCTTGGTTAGTCAAAAAAATTATGATTTGCTCATCTCCTTCAAAGACCTTCCAATTAGAAATATTGTTGGGCACTTATGGTTTATAGAGTAACTCCACCTTGAACCAGGAGGCTTCATAATCTTCTAGAGGTGACAACCTTGAAGCCGTAGTGGATAGAGAATCAACAAGAATGTTCTTTTCTCTGGGAATCGTTGTAATGTTGAAAGCTTCAAAATGATCTATTAGCCTGTTCATTTCATGTTCATAATTCTTTAGGTGTGGATAATTGCAATGTATAGTGTTCCTTACTTGTCTAACAATGATTTCAAAATATCTGAAAACCTTCAATTCTTTGACATTTAAGTCTACAGCTTTATTTATCCCCTATACTAGAGCTTCATATTTGGTGATGTTGTTTGTGCATTCGAACTCTAGTCTGCAGGATAGGAAATGTTGTTTACCTTTCGAATCAATGAGGATGCACCCTACCCCAGACTATTCTTTTGATTTAGAGCCATCAAAGTATAAGGTCCAAACTTGTGGGAAAAATCTGTCAGCTTTTTCTTTCCTGCCACTTTTCTCTCTTCCTTCTGTTTGTTCTGTGATTTATAATGCATATTCTTGGTAGAAGAGGGTCTCCCCCGCCGCCATCGGAAATTCCTCTCGAAAAATCATTTTTGATTTTTTAGTAAGACAAACATCAAATGAGAGAGGGGAGAAGTTCCCAAAGTAGGAATCATAGGAATAATTGCCCAGCATAGGGAAATCTGTTGACGAGTGTTCATTTAGGGTTTCTAAGTCAGTGACAGTATGTTTTAGATATCTTTCTCTATCAATTGTGATTATATTTGTATGCCATTTTAATGGCATCCATAGGAGATCTCAGTTTGTACTAAAGTATCTATTTAAATTCTCAGACCATTCTCGGCTTAATAATAACCCATAACCCTCTGTGATATCTACTACGATGATGTCAATCACTTGCACAAATTTAGGATGTGTCACTATTATGATCATTACATATTTGAGTTTTTCCATGACCTTCATCTGGGTTCTTTCTAGTTGTATTACATGTTTTTCACTTTTGAGAGGGACTGTGTTTAGTTTTTTTCAAATAGATAGTGGCATAACATTAGAGGATGCTCCTAAATCGACCAAATAGTTATGGAGGTTTCTGTTGAAGACTTCCAATGTTAAAAGGAATGGTGGGACAAAAGTTTTTCCCTTCTTATCTTCAGAGCAGACATTCACAATTGGTTTATTTACTACATTTGTGGGAGTTAGAATTGTTCCTTTATCAATGCTTGTCGTAGAATTTTATAATGATTTCAAAGCTTGTAACAAGGATTCTAAATATTTCCATAACTGATATATTAGCCTTCAACTTCTTCAAATATTCAACTATGTTGTAATCCATCTTGGGCAATTCTCATGTATGGATGTTTATAGGGTTTCTTCGGGGAGAAAAAAGTGCTTTCGGGTGATCGGGAGCTGGTCTCCCTCCCAAAATTTGGGTCGTAGTAAGGTTGTTTGAGACAGGTTGATGCCTACTTCGTGTTTTCACAACCAATACTTTTGCAGATGGTTCTTGAACCTCAAACAGGTCATCGAAAGGCATAGCTAGGTCAAGATATCATATAAGCATGGTTGTTTCTTCTGGTGGATAAATTTCTTCCTGATCAATAATATTCATACTAGAGCCGCTTGATTGTTCGGTCAAGGAGACTTCATCTAAAAACCGGTTGGCCATTAAATTCATGGCATGCACCCATTGAGGGAAGTCTCTTTTGGAGTGGTTCTCTTGGTGATAAGTGTAGAAAGAGTCGGATGTTACGTTTCCCATATTGATGTTTAGGTTGGTTGGGGGAGGTTCAATTGATTTGAACGGTGGATTCCTTTTAAATAAGGGATTATAGAGCCTCTGGACTTGGTTTCCCTCCCATGCACTTCTCTTCATGTCTATGATTTTGTTTGATAGTTTTTTTACCATGCGTTATAGGTCCTCTATGTCCCCACTTCCCTTTTTAGGAGCTTGTTATGTATGTCTCCCTGGGGCCCTAGTAAGAAATATCCCTCTCCTGGGAGGGGGTTGAACTTCTTTCTTAACTAAGGAAACCTGGCCTTCTTTACATCCCTTCATTTGGAACTCTATCATTTTGGCTTCTTCAAAATTCTTAGCTAGGGTTAGTTTGGCAGGCCTCTTCACAAACATGGAAATAGAAGATGGGAGATAATTAGTGTATACTTCGATTTGCAACTCCTGAGTAGGTTTAGCCTCAGGTTGGAATTTGTTTAAGATGGTGGTAAATATTTGATTGAATTCTTTGACCCTTTCCTTTAAACTCATGGTGGTGGTGAACAACTCAGCCATCAATGATCCTGTAGTAGTTTCTTCTGCAAATGTATCTAGAAATTTTTTTTGAAATTTTGTCCAACTTGTTATGGATCCTACGGGTAAGTTAAAATACCACATGGAGGCTGAATTCTAAAAAGTGTAGGGGAAAATCATGCAAACTATGTCTTCATGTTGGACATTCATAAGTCTAATAGATAGTATGAATTTATTTATATGGTCTTTAGGCAATCCTGAGGTTTCAAGGTCAAATTTAGGAAGTAACTTCTCTGGGTGTCCGGGAAGGTTATGTACTTGTCCTAGGATGGCCAAAGAATTTTTGGCCAACCAAGGTTGATTGTTCTGAGGTGGATTTCCCCTTTATTCATCATGGTCGTTGTTATCTTTTATGTCTTCAAATCCTAAGTTAAATCCTTCTTCTTCTAAAAACTTGTCGGGCTCGGAGAAGTTACTAGACGATGTTTCAGGGATTAGATTGGTATGATGTTCGATTTTGGTGAGGGAGAAATCTATTAGGTATTCTATTGTGTGCAAAAAAACCTGCTTTGGGTATTCAGTAATATACCAAATATAAAAAGTATGTAGAACATAAATAAAATTCTAGAAATGGCAGAATAACAACAATATAACCAGAATAATCACCACAATAACACTGAAATGATATAAGAATAACAACAAAAATAACACTTTAATTCTGAGAGAAATGTTCACAGGCCTCTTCGAGGGGGAAACCTCCATTCGAGTAGAGATCTATTACAATAATCTCCAAGATAGGGTTCTCATACCCTCGACTCCTATTTATACTAAATATGTCTATCAAAAGAAGCATCTAGAGGAAGATCTTTCTAGAAGCAGAAGCTTCTATTAGGTATTCTTACATTCAACTTATTCTATTTTATTGCAAGGTCTTATTAATATTGACCTTTATTGCATCTGAATATATTGTTCTACCTATGTGCAGGTTAGGACCCTAACATGTCTTCCCCCTTAAAAACAACCTTGTCCTCAAGGCTTGAGATGTGGAAATTTCTACATAATGGTAACTAGTTCCCAAGTGTCATCTACTGGAGTTGTATATTTCCACTGAATTAACACTTCTATGATGCTTCTCTGATGCAGGCGACGCTCATGTTGGTCCAAAAATACTTGGGGCTGTAGCTAAATGGATCCTTCTTTGACTAACTCGGGAAGGTTGGTTTGAATTTGGCACTTAGTTCTGATCACCTTCTTTAAGAAAGAAACATGAAAAACAGGATGTATCCTCGAATTATTGGGCAAAGCTAACTGATAGGACACCTGTCCCACACACTTGAGAACTGTATAAGGACCATAAAATTTGGGTGCCAACTTCTGACAATTCTCGGGCTTGAGGGAATTCTGCTTGTAAGGTTGCAGGTGAACAAACACCTGATCCCCTTCTTCAAATTAACATTCAAAAGGACCTTGATCTGCTTGTTTCTTCATGCGATTATGTGCCATGACCAAATTCTCTTTGAGGGTATGGAGAATAGCCTCTTGAACTGTAAGTGTTTGGTCAACAGCCTGGACCTTCGAGACACCAGGTAAGTATGAGAGAAATGAAGGTGGCTTATGTCCATATACTGCTTCAAAAGGAGTCATGCGTGTAGTTGTATGGTATGAAGTGTTGTACCACCATTCAACTAGGGGTAACCATTGATCCCATTGATTTTTCTTTTCCAAGGCAAAACACCTCAAATATGTTTCCAAACACTTTTTTACAACTTTTGTTTGACCATCAGTCTAGGGATGATAAGTTGTACTAAGATGCAATTGGGTTCCTTGTAGCTTGAACAATTCTTGCAAAAAAATTCTTGTGAAAGTGGGGTCGCGATCAGAAACAATAGAGTGTGGCATGCCTTGTAGCTTGAAGACATGATCCATGAAATTTTGAGCCACCATGGATGTTGTAAATAGGTGTTGAAGGGTGTGGAAATGAGCATACTTGTAAAGGAAATCAACAACCACCATGATGACTGATTTATTTCCCGATTTGGGTAAGCCTATAATAAAATCCATAGAGATGTCTTTCCAAATAGCAGGTGGAATCAGAAGAAGTTTTAGTGTGCCCGGAGATTTGACTATTTGTCCCTTGTTGTGTTGACACACATCACATTCGGCGACAAAATTATGAATGTCTTGTTTCATACCATCCTAGAAAAAATAATGTTTGACCCTGTCATAGGTTTTGGTGAGCCCGGAGTGCCCCATTGTCGGTGTAGCATGAATCTCAGAAAGTACCATGGATTTAAGCTTTGATTGTTTACTTAAATACAAACGGCCTTTGTATCAAATCTCATCATGGAGCCAAGAGTACCCTGGGGGAGCTGGATCACTAGACTGCAATTGTTGGATCAACTGTGAACTTTTGGGATCTTGTAGCCATTCCTGGCGAACAACTTGGAGCCAATCTGGTACAATGAAGGAAAGAGAAAAAATGGATCCTTCATATTCATATTAGCAGGAAAGTGCATCCGCAACCACATTTTCTCTACCTTTCTTGTAGATGATATCATAATCATAGCCAAATAGCTTAGTTACCCATTTTTGTTGCTCTGGGGAGGAAATGGGTTTTTCCAAAAAATACTTGAGACTTTGATGGTCTGTCTTAATTTGGAATTGTTTCCCTAATAGATAAGGGCGCCACAAATAAACGACATGCAGAATAGCCAACATTTCCTTTTCATAGATAGATTTTCCCATATTTATTTCAGATAGTTTCTTACTGGTAAAGGCCAAAGGCCGAACCTCTTGCATAAGGACAACACCAATTCCTTTCCCTGAAGCATCACATTCCAAGACAAGGGTCTTTGTGAAATTAGGAAGGGTTGTGAATAGAGTGGTGCACATGGCCATCTTCAAGTTTTGAAAAGATTGAGCAACAGCTGGAGTCCAAGTGAAAGAGTTCTTTTTTAGGAGAGTAGTGAGAGGTGTTGCAATCTTTTTGTAATTCTTAACAAACTTGCGATAATAACCTTTTAAGAATATAAATCCATGCAATATTTTGAGAGTCTTTGGGGAAGGCTAGTATTGCATAGTTTCAATCTTTTTAGGATCCACCCTGACGCCATCCTTTCCAACTAGATAACCCAAGTACTCTACTTCTGAGGCGCCAAAAGCACATTTAGACTGTTTTAGGAAAAGTTGGTGCTGAGAGAGTAGATAGAGAACTTGATCCACATGAGCAAGATCTTATGTCCAGGTCTTGTTGTAGATGAGGATATCATCAAAGAAAGCTAAGACAAAATGGCATAGAAAAGGATGGAATACATGATTCATAAGGCTTTGGAAGGTGGAGGGGGCATTACACAAGCCAAAGGACATGACCAAAAACTCATAGTGGCCCTCATGAGTTCTAAAGACAGTCTTGGGAATGTCTACCTCTGTCATACATATCTGGTTGTAGCCTGAACGAATATCAAGTTTAGTAAAGAATTGGGCGCCACTCAGTTCATCCAGGAGGTCATCAATGATTGGAATGGGAAATTTGTCTTTAATGGTAAGTTTGTTGAGGGCACAGAAGTCAGGAAACATTCACCAAGAACCTTATTTCTTTAGGACCATGACCAAAGGAGAAGATTGGGGGCTCGTACTAGAGAGGATAATGCATGCATTAAGGATTTCCTAGACCATTTTCTCAATTTCATTTTTTTGGGAAGAGGGGTGACGATACAGATGAATATTGGGAGGAAGACTTTTGGGTACAAGGGGAATGAATTGATTATGAACACCACGTGAAGGAGGGAGTCACTGGGGAGTGGAAAATACCACTTGATGTTTAGTAAGGATGGCTTGGAGGTCTTGCGGAACCGAGGATGTTTATGTTGCTTGGATGGCATGGAGTTGAGCAATAACACCAAAATGACCCTATTTAAGAATCTTTTCCATGCGATGGGAAATAATGATCTCAAGTGAACCGACGGTGATTCCTTGGAACTTATATTGGTGGACCTCCTCGTCAAATTGCATGGTTAACTTCTTAAAATCCATGAGAATGGGACCCAAAGTCCTTATCTAGTTTGCACCCAACACAACATCACACCCGCCCATATCTATATAAAACATATGACATTTTAGGTGGTAGTAACCAATTTGGAGACGCACATTTTCACAACGCCCTCCACATTTCATGGAACCACCATTGGCAATTATGATTTGGAAATTATTGACAACATAGATGTGGCAATGAGTTTCTTGGGAAATAAGGCGATGAATAAAATTATGGGTGTTTCCACTATCAACCAGAATGATGACCTTCTGATGCTTTATGTAACCGATTATCTTGAGGGTTTGGGGAGCGGAGAAGCCAATGAGAACATTGAGGGAAGTGATCGGTTCTACTTTGGGAGGGTATGAGGGAGGGGTTATGTTGGGGGTTTTAGGTGACTCAGACACAAGGGGAGTTTCAATATCCTCTTCCAAAATATCCTCGGAAATGGCCATAAACAAATTTTGTTCCTTACACTTGTGGCCCAGGAAATATTTGTCATCACAATTATAACAAAGGCCTTTGAGTTGGCGTTCATCCATTTCATCCCTGGTCAATTTTTGGATCTTTAGTGGAGTGGAGGGAGTAGTGGGATTTACTAGCTTAGGGCGAGGGATAAAGGAGGGTTTTCGGTTTTGAGAAGATAAAACCTATTGTGATTCTTTAGATCTTTTAGTAGCCTCCACCCAACTCTGAGGCCGAGAAATGAGGACATGGGCCCAAATATCATCCTTGAGGACACTGATAAAACATTCTCAGAAAAAGGCATTAGAAATTCCCTCTGTCCGAAAAGCCAGGCGCTCAAAGGTAGCTATAAAGTTTTCCACTGTTCCTGATTGTTTCAACTTTGTCAAATGACCCAAATGGTTGGTGACAGTGTCAAAGCATTCATAAATCTCTTCCACAAAGTGTGTCCAAGCAATATACCCTTGACGATAAGTTTTTCTCCATTGCCACCATTGCCAACATTCTTGATCTAGATGGAGAACACCATAACAGAGTTTGGCCAAGTCATCTATAATGTTGTATAAAGATAAATAATGTTCCATTTGGGTTACCCAACCAGTGGGGTCCAATCCATCAAATTTGGTCACATCCACCCACGGAAGGCGTAGGTCACATTGAAAGTGATGGTTCTGAAAGTTATGGGAATGAGAGGAATGGTCATCTTCAATATGTGGAGGTGAGGAAGAGGAAGGGTTATTTGTAGGGATATGCAGTTTGGCGAAAAGTGCTGAAACGATAGATTCAAGCTGGGGTGGTGAGGTCTTGTTTGATTTCCTCCATTGAGGACTACATGGTTGTATTGATGGCGGAAACATTGGCACTGAGTTGTTTCACTTGTTGTTGGGTCTCGATGAGACCAGACTGCAAGGTGTTGAATCGAGCTTCCAAGTCTTGGCTATGGGTATGGGCAATGAGGATGGGGAAACTGAAAAGGGGCGGGTGAGGTCAAAAATTTTGCCGAAAAATGATATGGATGAATGTGATAAGGGAAAAGAGGTGAACCAAATGGAATAGGTCTCAAATAATGGTGAAACAATTTCCAAATATTTTTATTTTTTATTTTTTTTACACCTGCGGAGTTATACTACGGTCTGAAGAATACTGCAGAGAGGAAATTCCAAAATGTTGTCCATGGCCGAAATGGTCCGTCTGTCAGTTGAGAGAGTGGAACTGGTCCGGGGTTGTCTAAATAACCCAAGCCATTTGGAATGAACCACCCTGATGGGTTTAATGGCTCCGTTGGTCGCTCTAAAGTCCTAAGAAAACCAAAGAGAAAACTAATCTAAACTAACTAATCTATCTAAAACAAATAAAACTAACTAAACTAACTAAAACTAACTAAAACTAATAAAACAAACTAAAACTAAATCCAAGAAACTAAACTAACTAATAAATAAAAACAAACTAATACACTAATATAATTAAAAAAAACGAACTACAATATAAACTAAAACTAAATACGAATTACACTAACTATTCTACTAATTACTATTACTCTAATTCTAACAATTAACCGTCTAACTACCAGTTATAATACAACTTATTCACAAATATACAATATACACAATTGGCAGATTTAAATAAAACCTGTAAAACTTATATGCTTTCTGTCCTAAGACAGCCAGAGATATATTTTTTTGATTTTTATATTTTATGAAAAAGAAATAAAACTTACTGAAATTAAACGATCTAATATATTTACTGAAATTAAAAAATCTAATATGTTAAACATATATATCTAACTAACATTACTAA
>JZKD02S1852976.1:202487-249730 GCA_000966675.3 Picea glauca
AAGTACCAAGTGGATGCATTACCCTCAAAAGTATAAGGGAACAACCTACAGACAACATCTTCATGTTCAACATTACGAAGTCTGATGGCTAACATAAATTTTTTGATATGATCTTTAGCTATCTGTTTTGAATCGGGATCAAACTTGGGAAGCCACTTCTCCGGGTGCTTAGGTAAAGGGTGCTGGGCTCCAGGTACAACTACAGCATCCTGGTCCAACCATGGTCTAGCAGGGTTGTTCTGATTTTCCATTGGGGTAGTGGGTGTGGAAGGCTGATAAGGTGAGTTACCTTCGTCTGAAGAGGAATCCCCTCCAGAAGAGGAAGGAGATGAGGGAGGTGGTGAAGGAGGTATCCCAGATCCTCCTGCAGCAGGATTTGTGTTTGGATCTGTAGGATTCATAGTGAGGTTAGTGTCACCTAACTGTTCTCTGATATTAGATAAGTCTAAAGGTTGACCCCACGGATGGTTTGGTTGCCTCAAACTGGCTAAGGCACTATGTGTTTTGATAAGAGATCGGCGGACAATCTCTTCCAAGTCACCACCTATAGGATTAGGGGTTGTTGGCTCAACTGTGATATACGGATCTTCGGTTGAAGTAGTTGTTGTTTGAGGGGGAATATTATCTTGTGAATGGATTCTAGTCACTATAGGTGAGCAATTAGCGGGGGGAGAAGTCTTGCGACCACCTCATGCCATTAATTAATTTCGGGCCCTCCTTCTAGTGCCATTTGTTGACGGGTGAAATGGTCCGTCCATCAATTGAGAGAGTGGAACCGGTCCGGGGTTGTTTAAATAACCCAAGCCGTTTGGAATGAACCACCCTAACGGGTTTAATGGCTCCGTTGGCCACTCTAAAGTCCTAAGAAAACCAAAGAGAAAACTAATCTAAACTAACTAATCTATCTAGAACAAATAAAACAAACTAAACTAATTGAAACTAACTAAAACTAATAAAACAAACTAAAACTAATAAAACAAACTAAAACTAAATACAAGAAACTAAACTAACTAATAAATAAAAACAAACTAATACACTAATATAATTAAAAAAAACGAACTACAATATAAACTAAAACTAAATACGAATTACACTAACTATTCTACTAATTACTATTACTCTAATTCTAACAATTAACCGTCTAACTACCAGTTATAATACAGCTTATTCACAAATATACAATATACACAATTGGCAGATTTAAATAAAACCTGCAAAACTTATATGCTTTCTGTCCAAAGACAACCAGAGATATATTTTTTTGATTTTTATATCTTATGAAAAAGAAATAAAACTTACTGCAATTAAACAATCTAATATATTTACTGAAATTAAACAATCTAATATGTTAAACATATATATCTAACTAACATTACTAACAAATATACTAACAGATAAATGACAAATTGACCTGGAAGCGCTCCTAATTTGTCCTGTGTATGATGACTTTGAAGCTGGTCGGAGGAAGTAAAATCGCATCGGTTAGTCCATAAGCTTCTTGTAAACGATAGGTTGTGCTGCTCTTTGAATTGTTTACAGGAAAAACAAGACATAAAAAATCATAACAATTTTATGATTTATAAATCTCTCCAATAAGGGAAACCTGTTATGCAAAAACTTATACTTTATAATTCGACCTATGAAGAAGAGAAATCTATCGTTCACAAATTGAATTAAGCAATTTCTATGTTCTTTAAATACTTAGAAGAAACCATATATGGATGAAAATTATTAAATTATATCATTTGGACATGATTAATATAGCTAAAGTAGTCATTAACCAGATACAAATTGATATACACAACATGAAACAAAATGTTGATATAATGAGAAGCTAAAGCTGTAACAAAACACCAAATTCTGCCTCAGTATTAAAACTCCATATCCTTGTTCTCCCACGAATGAGGATATTCATTATTACAAAAATGATAGGTATTTATAAGTCTCTCCACAGGGTAAAACCTCCCTGGGGATAATATCAAACTGTTTTACATAATCTGGGAAGATATTCCCAAAATCAACTAAACTAGGAAACTAAAATGCAAGTGAAATATTTGAAATATCACCTAACTGCTCATCAAATCCACTGTAATTTCGAATTCATCTACAATAGACCAAAAATATGAAGTTAGAAAGATATTTCATTAACAAAACAATAAAAATCCAATCTTACAGACTCAGCTACAGAATCATCTGATTCTGTACCTAGTCTAAAATAGCATACAGGACCAGATAGAAATAAAAGGAAATCTTTTTTTTTTAAATAATCAAATCCAATTTTATTTTAATAAACATTAAAAATGAATCACTAATGACTCACATGATTTTATCATTCCAATTAAACAAAATCAAAAGTGATTCAATCGAAACATGGGTAGGAGTACTTTGTTTCACGGTTACCATAATCAGGTTGAACAGTAACAAGACTGTCCCATATCCAATTAAAATCAAATAAGATCAAAATCTAATAAACAAATAGAGAAACAAGTGTGCTCTTTTTGATTGCCATCATAGTCGGGTAAACAAAATCAAAACCAAACAGTTTTACAAATCATTTCACATCCAATTCGAAAGCAGTGCAATCAAGTGAATCATATGCAACGCTGTGTTTTTCCAAAACAGGAGATACGATTAGATCAAAATAGGATTGTTTTACAATTATCATAACTGTTATGGATCAAACAGTTCACACCACAAGTGGATTAATTCAGGCAGATACGTGAACCAAATCATACAAAATCATAACAAGATTGATTCGACTTTGACCACAATCACTATAGAATTGACATAAGTGATAATTGGTAAAATGTGCAAATAAACTCTATTGGATTTGAACGAAATGGTTAATTCCAAACAAGTCATGACAGGGTTTAATATAGAAACAAATCATGAATCAATCTCGTTTCACAAATCCACTTGAAACATAATATCTATCGTAAATACGAATTCAACTGATAGCAGGGTCGATCAAACCAACGTGAATCAACCAGCTGGGTTTTTTACATAACTGTTATGAATTGTTTTGGATGTGTTTTAATAGGATCACATTGAGAATAGTCCAAATTGTATTCCTGTAATAGTTAACCACATCACAATTGTTTCCAACCATAACATATACATTATAACCAATTCGGATCAAACTTGATTGTGTTCAAAATTGAAATGCGAAACAGTTTGTGTCTATAATAGATACAATGACTTTGCTTAGCAACAAAACATCCAAAATAAGCTAAATGAAACCAATCAAATACATACTAAGATCCAATCAAATCGACGAAAGAATCCAATCAAAACTAAACTGGGAAAACGAATTTCATTAATTATGTACACAATGCATATAATGTGACAGAGAAAATTCACGCTGTAAACATAGTTGTTCGAAAGAATTCGAATTCATTATATAAACAGGTTATAGAACATATCGGTGAGGATGCTCAAATTATGCCAATTTTGAATTCACAACCGCTGTAGCTGACTCCACATTTTTTTTAAAAATAGAGCCTGTCGTCCTCTGTTTCTTATCAGTGGCTTGCAATTTGGCCTTTTGACTGGTAAGCCGTGCAACTTGGTCCTCCAAAGAATGAATTTTGGACTGTAGCATTGGCACATCGAGATAATACCTCTCTAACCACGAGCTACATTGATCACAGGATGGAAGTGTAGGCTTCGACAGAGCAGGATAGGGTTTAGATGAATGACCGAGGGTTTCACAAGGCAGCTTAATGCCTGGGTAATTAGGGTCGTTTTGTAAGCAAGGTGGTAGGTTTTTCACAAAGTCATATGAGGGTTTGGCACACAGACCTTCCGAATAGGGATATTCACTAGCCAGATAACGTTCTACTTTTGAGTCGGAGTCTTCACTCACCATGATGGGGTTAGGGTTGACAGGAAGTTTCAGCTTGTTCCTTTCCATTCGAGAGATTAAACGGGCACTCTTTTTGCCTTTGGTGTTTGCAGTGGGTTTGGCTTTGGGTTTCTTGCCCACAGGCTTAACATTTTTGACATCCTTGGTCACAGAGTGGGATAGGTTGATAGGTGAGTTGGGTAAGGGTTTGGGTAACAGAATACTATAGGGTATCGAGGGTATAGTATTGTCCTCGCTCACCATAGGTTTGTCAACTTGTGGAGGGTTTGAATCCTCAAATTCATTGCGTGCAAGGAAATCGTTCCAACAGTCTCCATGTAACCTCAGATGACAGATGACAATAATTTTAACCAGCCCATAGTGAAAAAGGTTGTTAATAGCCTGGTTCCTTTTGTAACTCTTAGACATTTTAAACAGGCTTCTAGGCAAGCAATAAGGCATATTAAGCTCATAACCCATGAAAACCATAAGCAAACGAAGGTGATATAATAAAACAAACCCGTACCGACCCTCGCAGGTGATAAACTGTTTGATTATCATCAACAAATTGTACCAATGTTGCTTGAGCATGTTCACGGGCAAACCCTTATCACAGGAGCTAACCTTACGCGACTGGAAGAGCAGAGTCCAACGGACCCCTTCCACTTTGCAATTCTTGGACCATCATTGTCCAGTGGTAGGCAAACCCGTAGCTAAACTTACAAATTGATCGTCAATTTGCAATTGAACATCCCTGACCTTGGCTCGATAGCCATCAAAGGTTAAAGCGAATTATTGAGCAACGCAGGGGTTAAAACCATCAAACTTTTGTATGAACATGAGACATACAAATTCCTCAAGGTCACTGTGGGCACTGCCAAACATCAACAGAGCCTGGCTACCATTTGGTTCAGCCCTTACGATTGGAGCCATGGTATGAGCACATGGTAAGGGTTTGGGTCGAAAACAACAACACACAGGAGCAAATTTGTTTGGGCTAACAACTACAAATGATCAAAGGGGAAGCATTAATGTGCGCGTGCAAGGGTGGTGGGATTATTCACCGCCATGCATAATAGTAATGGAAAAGTACAACCTCTGTTCAATCAATCATAACATAGTTCAAACCATATTATTCGGCCAACTCAAAAATCAAATGATGAACGATATACCAATGCGCCATTGCATAATAAAACCATGAATATTCAATGTAAAATTAAACCCAAATGTTTAACCAACGCACCATTGCATAATCAAACATTTTAATCAAAGGTTTTAAAACATTGTGACAATTGATTTCATAAAATTGACAAGCCAAGAGCTATATAAATTTTAACATAAGGATCACATTATATAAAATCAAAATAAACCATGACCCCTATGCAATCTGATGACTAGGCAAGTCTAAAAAATATAAATCCATATGCTCAATGCCTTACCAGTTTAATAAAATCAAGTTGCGCAATCAAAGTAAGAACGTCCAAATAGGCATAGTTCAAAAATCCTTTCATCCACTTAATGATAAACCAAAGGTAAGTGCCACTCAAAATATCAATAAAAGATCATGACAGTTCAAATAACGATGGAGGAGTTTTCACGCTTACAGTCGTGAAAACTAAATGGAGACAAATTTGCAAGTGTCGCAAGAAATGAAAATATCGTTTAATTGCAAAATGTGATGAAAATTTGAAGTTCAGAAGACATAGGTGTAGGAAGCTTATAGGGCAATAGAAAAAATTTAATTGGCTGCCAACAAATGCTTAACCAGAAAGAAATGTGTATTTACTTGGCAACCTGAACACAGTTGTGTGGCAATAGATCTTGTCTGCTTTAATTTGTTTATGTTTCTGTCCCCAAGGGTTAGGTATTCAAGGGTTCTACAGACAAAGGTTTGCCCTATGGTATATCTCTCTAATATATGTGTGGGGTCCAATAGTATTACTTGGCCCAATATCCCAGGTCACTAACTACGGAGGATAGACTGTACCCTTAGCCATACTACCCGACTACCCAGGTACTAGAGAGTATCTTCCTGAGTGTTGTTCTTGGTGGAACTATAGCAGTCAGGAGGGTGATCAGTTTATCTAAAGAGGGCTTCAGAAAATCTAGGTTGATCCGTACACAGGTGTTGTCTGATGCGCTACCACTTGAAGGGGTACCAACAGGGGTTACAAGGGTGGCCAACAGATGTGCGCTTAAGAACCACTTGTATTTCCTGCATGTATGAATCCCTCAACCACGAGTTTATGAACATAACAATAGATCTATGTGTCTTAAAGATGTTGGAATATGTCTCTACCCTGAAAAAAAATTACCCACAATTTAATGTAAGGAAAGTGATATGATACCACTTGTAATATACCATACATAAAAAGTATGCAGAACAGAAATAAAATGCTAGAAATGGAAAAATAACAACAATATAACCAGAATAATCACCACAATAACACTGAAATGATATAAGAATAACAACAGAAATAACACTTTGATTCTGAGAGAAATGTTCACGGGCCTCTTCGAGGGGGAAACCTCCAGTCGATAAGAGATCTATTACAATAATCTCCAAGATAGGGTTTTCATACCCTCGACTCCTATTTATACTAAATATGTCTATCAAAAGGTGCATCTAGAGAAAGATCCTTCTAGAAGCGGAATATTCTATTAGGTCTTCTTACATTTGACTTATTCTACTTTATTGCAAGGCCTTATTAATATTGACCTTTATTACATATGAATATATTGTTCTACCTATGTGCGAGTTAGGACCCTAACATATTCGACCACTAGTTTGTTTATTTGTTTTCTTAAAGGAAGTAATGGAGCTAAGGGCAGTGCACCGATCTGTCAGCTGTATGCTCTTGTGATTCTTTTGAATTGATTCAATTCCTCGTGAGGAAGAGCGTAAGGTATATCAGGGAACAAGCATTCTTCCTAGTGTTGGGGTGAGTCACTTGTTTCTGGAGTACTCAGTGTGTGTGGGATGTCTTGGGAATGAATAGCCATGCATGTGGGTTGTCTTGAATCTGCAGGTTGTCTAATTATGTGAAATATGTATTCATCCATTCATTCTAGAGGCCCTCCTTCTAGCGCCAATTTTGTTGAGGGTTCCTAAATCCCTTTAACTCAATAGTAGGAACCAAACCCACCACTGAGGCCCAATTAGACTCTGCAACGTTTAATAGTGGAATGGTTCTCCAGATCTTGCGATCCAGCCAAAATAATCGATATTTACATTTTCTTGTGAAGGTTTCCTCCTTCAGTTCATACGTTCTCTTTTTTTTGTATTTTCTCTTAGGTGGGACTAATATAAGATAAATTCGGTATAAACCAACTAAGTGACAAAGTGGGAACAAACTTAACTAATTGATAAGAGGTTGAGCTTGGGATGACCCTTTACTCTAGCATGTAGACAATGATCATCCACCACAGACCTAGTACTAATACGTTAACCGTGCAGGTATTCCAATTACTAACTGAAATATAAATTATCAGAAGAAAACATGCATGTGATAAACAATGGAAAGTAAAATAATTCACTCAACCCTAATCATCAGTCACATAATAACACAATGATTTATGTTCATCATTAAAGAAAGAACTGTAAAACATTGCATCAGATAACTTATCAATAGATTTAGTAGCTCTTGCTGGTTACAACATCCATTCATGAGACAAAATAAGAAATAATTCTTCTCCACATCCAATCATACACACATTTGATGAAAACAAAAACTTGTCTCTGGTCCACAAAAGGACTTCTCAATTAAAGGAAGCTCTCAAATAGTTCTTAACAAAACCAAAATTGAGGGTCTTTACAGCATCCATCGACCCCTAACTAACTAGTTGATGCCCTTATTTATAACATAAAAATAACTAAAAATAACAATTAAAGTGGAGCTAAGTAAAACAAAACTCGCCACATGGCACTTTATTCTATTGGTTTTTCTAAGAGTCATCTCAGGATATCACTTAAGTGGGTGACTCTTCTCGTACTCCGACCACTTGATGAATATATCCTCGGAGGTGTTGGCATATAGGAATATATGTTGTTCCATTGGGGCTCAGTGAATATCTCTTATCTCTACCGCATGTGCCTGATACTTGACTATACTGGCACTTAATTATTACAGTATAGCCTGAGCTTTAATCAGGTGTTCCATAAACTATCGCACCTAACCCGACACCATGTTTGTCACCTTTTCTATTTCTTTAGACCATGAGGAGTCTTTCTCAGCGTGCAACTTAACTATGTCACACAATTCAACAAAGTCATCAAGTGTGTCGAACTCGGGGATTCCGATGTTTTTCATCACCCGGTTGATCTTGATCCAACTTTTCTCACACTTGGTCTATTTCTATTGGATTTATCGATGAGGTTCCTGGGAAATTTTAACCCAATACTCAATTAATTTCCTTATTTGGTAGATGTTTCTTTCCCTTAACACCTAGATGTCATACTCTTCAGCGTCTCGGCCCTTTTTCACCATGCTGATATCATTGATTCTTTTGGCGATTTGCTGTTCTTTTTCATACCACCTATCCATATCTTTGCACATGGAAAACACCATGAGGGTGTCTTCTTGTAGCTCAGATATCCTTGTAGTGAATAGGTGTCATTCATCTATAAACTTGTTGTAGGCCTCCTTGAATTATCTCTTTAGGTACACCACTGACTGTGTGGTGTCCTGGTAATATTTCACCAAGTGGCACAAATGTTTCAATTCTTTTAAGGTCAGAGCCAAGTCGTCTTCATCTCTTTTAGCTCTGTCTAGGGTGGAATCTATGATTTCCATCCCTGCGCCGATAAGTTTGGACATTTTGGTGTACTCTGTGTTGATCAGATTTTCCTCTGTAGTGATGAGGATGGAGCGATCTAAAGTGATCCTCCTCTTCTTGGTGGGTCTATGGATGATAGATTTCCTTTTCTGGTCATAAGAAATGGCATGTATGTTAGCTACTTCCTCCACGGGTTTGGGGATTTTCTGATATCTCCAGGTGAGTGTATTCCCCAGACTCCCGATGGTATATACTTGTTCAAGACTAGGTTCTTGAACTTCCTCCTTGTGTTCTGAAAGCCCGACTTCTATTTGTCTCTCATCGGGGAGTTGATTACAGATTGAAATTGAGGCATTGGGGGTATTCTCAGTACTTAATTGATCTTCAGTCGTTGAGACATCGATTTCCTATTATGGAGCTTCTTTCTTTTGTTTGCTCGACCCCGTCTTGTCCTTTGGACTATCTGCTTAGGTTTCTGGTGCATTAGGCAACTCAGTGTCTAATATACTCTCAACTTCTTTTTCATTCCATAGAACCCCTTGAATTTGAGCATTGGGAGTTGGAGAATATGTCTTCTCTGGTTCCTTTTCCTCTTTGATATGGACAGGGGTCACAAGGTATACCTCTGGGCTCTCATCATTATCATAAATTTTTATTAGTTCACTTAGGGGGTTTGGTGGACTTATTCTCCTTGATGTTCCGACTATCTCTGGCTGATTTGAAACACCTGTCAGCGATCCGTCCAGTGGCGTTGTGAATTCAAGGTCATCTAACCCAGTAATTTCATCAATGTCTATGAATTAAGGGCCACTTGGGCCCACATGGCTTCTGTCTAGGTTATTGGCAGGGGATCATGTCATTCATGAGAGGTCTAGGTCATATTGTAACCGATAAATTACCCGTTGTGCCTGTTCTAACATGAGAAATCCCATTTCCCGCCCATCTTATGCCATAGGGAAACCTCTTTCTTAAATCAGGGCTACCGGGGGGGATTATGTTGTTTCGACCACTATCATTTCTTCTCTGGCCCTAAGGGCCCCTTGAGTCGATTGTTGTAGGATTTTTGTCTGTTAATCTAGGCTCATGGCTCTGAACCTGGTCATTTTGGGGTCACCATCCTTGCTACCACCTTGTCCCAGTCTTGGGAATTTTCTGTGAAGACTTTATCTTTGAATTTGTCATGGGTGTATGGTCAGCAGGATGACAACTGCGAGGCGTGCTTCAAGACTAGACCCTTCAGGTCATGTTTGAAGAAATGGTCAATGTGGAATCTAAACTCTAATTGGCTCAGCCTTCCTATTTGGATTGAATGGTGTCTTTCACCATGTGAATCCTACATGGAAACCATAAGGTATGAACTTCCTTTTCTTATCGTTGACCAAAGTGGCATTGTAGCCTTGTAAGATGGTTTGGTAGCATATCTCCCCCACTACAAGCTAGTCAGAGACATGCACAAGTAGAAGATGTTGTGCTCCGGTGGCCCCGAAAACCCTAATGTAAGTATCACGCTCATTTAGATATCAGTGGACAACCTTTGATATGATTTTTTTAGCCGTAGCCGATAGTCTCGGGCATTCATTCTTGAAAAGAATAAAATAGATGTGTGTAATGAATTCATCGCAGATGAGGGAGTAGGATTTTTTGTACTTGTTCCCCCATAAAATGTTGAAATATACATGGACTGGGAGTTCTACGACATTCCATCTCAGATTCATGCTGACAAATATGTTTCTGGCACACATAACATCCAGTAAGTATGAAGCCATGTAGAAGGTTGGTGTCTTTTCTTCTTTTGGCGTCTAAGCTTGTTGTATGTAGATGCTCAACTAATTGGAAATGATGCCCCCCACTTGAAATCGCTCTTTGAAATGGCCATTGTGTAATCTAGAGGCATCCATGCCTCCAAAAATATATAGCAGTCACCTTCCCCATACAATCAGAAAATTAGAGCCATAAAGTAGATGTACTGCTCCTTTAAGTTGGTCGTCTGGTACTAGCCGGAGGTTCGGTTGGTGTATTTTTTTTCTTCTCCCTACCATGAGTCCATCACCTGACTGGTGTCTTGGCACTCGTAGAATTTTATGATGAAATCAGTGTTCAGTCGCTCCTCTGGGTATCTAAGATTGTAATACTTCTAGACCTCCATCGAAAGGAAAACCCCAACACACTCGCCATTGTCGTCATTAATCAAACAATTTTGTGTGTCTGTGTGATCAATGAGCCACTTCAGGAGTTCTATGCAGGGGGAAAATGGAGTTCTTATTGCACCCATGTGCAAGTACGATCTTCAGATATTTGGAAAAACTTCATCATCGAGTGCTCTCACATCTGGGTCACTGTGCAGGAGATATTCCGAGAATTCTTCCTGATTGATCTTCTTGAAGATCTCCCCCAAATGTGGGAGTATTGTTTTGGTCCTTGTGTTTTCCTTTATGACTCCAAAGGATAGAAATTGAATGAAAACCTTCTTTTTGGATGTCTTAATGACTGATTTCGGCCACAAAGTGTATTCCAACTGCTTTTCTACCCTTGGAGAAGAGCCTTCTCCTACCTCTGGTTCTTTTAGCTTCGGTGCCCTCGGTGATCACCTAGTGGTCGAATTTCTTGGAGGCATTGCTCCTGCAATCGAAATAAATCCTTTAGATACTGTGTATAGAGAAACACCGGATAATATATATGTGAAGTGTAAGCATAAAAATCCTTAGACTAGTACATGCCTGTAAAGCTTGCTAAACCTGCTTATTTGATACTCATGGGATCTCTGTAGCTTTTGGATTGCTCGTTTTGCTTCTCTAGATGATTTTAAAATCCTTTGTGCGCAGAATGGTTTCATTTACAATGGCTCAAAAGAGTTTAAATCGAGGAAGAACTTACCTTGTCATATCAACCATTTAATCTGGGTGATGAGTGGAATTCAAAAAAATATGTCGTCGAATCTCTGCAACTTAAATTCATCATGGGTTGATGGTGGAGGCACAGAGGGTGATGTGTTCTATCAGTAATTTCAAACGACTATTTTGATTCACACACAAAAGAGAAGCTAATGCAAGATTTGGAACTAATTAGTCCCTTAAATGCTCTGAATCTAAACGTATCTAGCGCTAAAACATCCCATCATGTCACTTTCTTAGTGGGCATATTGGGGATTGACAATGTGTTATGGACGTTTCTATTGATATCCTTATGAAAAAAACCTCAAACGTCGATCGATTTCATCATACAGTGATGACATGGAAAAAATAGCTCGAAGGTGTGACTTGGATTTAGGGGACCAAGAATGACTTGAGGTAAAGCTGGGTCATATGTTTCTCCAATATAGAAAAGACATGTGGTGATGAATATCGGTGACTTAACTCGCGAATATTACTCGGAGTCGGGACTTTCTTCAAGATGTGCGTTCTAAAATAAACCTGGGATCGCCAATGCCGAGAAGGTATCGAGGGTCGACGATCAGGGATAAACCTATCGAGTGATTTTATTTGTATTAGCTTCTTCGAAAAATCTTGATGCCAAAACACTTCGGGAATCGATGATCAGGGAAAACTCTTTAGCATGGTCGAAATTTTCGTCATGATTTGGTATTCTCTGATTCCGACAAGCATGTCAGGTATCGGATGTCGACAATATCGTTTATTTCTTTTTTTAATGTTCACTCCCTTCACCTTTTACCAAGACCAAAGGGGATAGGCTATCGACAATGTCTGTATGTGATACTTGTTGTGAAACAAAAATTCCTTTCACTGATACCAGTGAAGATTGGTGCTTGGAAACTGAGGTTTTCCAAGTGATTCCTTTTTACCTCTTAATTTCTTCCGATGTCGAATCTTGAGCATGTCGGGTGAAGTGTTTTGGATGTCATTTCCTTATTTAAGTGTTAATCCTTTTTAATTCATGGGGTTTTAAACTTGAATAGCGAAATGAGGGTTAAGAGAAAAAACATAGACAAAACATTTCTCAAAAGGAAATTGAATTCAGACAGTGAAAAGATCAAGTGGTACCCAAAAAGTGAAGAAAATGACATAGGATTTTTAGGGTGTGTTGAGTTCTCAACACAGGTCTATAATATTTATTAAAGGCTTATGTTGGCATTCATAAGCCCAAAAAAACCTAAAAGTGATAGCCTATCCTAGCTGTTAGGTTTTCTATCCTAATTGACAAGGGTTTGTGAAGATGAGAAAATATATGATGGGAAGCAAGCTTAATACAAAACTTCAAATCAATGAAGACATCAACATCTTAGCACTCTCAGGTTTGGTTCCTATCAATGACAATACTTGGCTAATTGACAGTGGTGCCTCTAGGCACATGACCGGTATTAGAAATCATCTGACACACTTCGTTAAGAAAGAGACACATCTACATGTTGTCCTTAGAGATGATGCTAGATATAATGTGAGAGGACTTGGAACTTCTACCTTCCAACTAGAATCAAATATGCATCTTAAACTAGAAGAAGTTATATATGTACCAGGAATGAAGAGAAAGATTGTCTCTATTTTGGCCCTTGAAGACAATGGTTACAAAATTACTTTCTTAGAAGAAAGAGTCATTGCATGGCACAAAGACTTGTATATCATCTCTTCCAAAGTAATTGGTGCCAGAGAAAACAACTTATACAAGTTTACCATCAAACCAGTTCAATCCTTATTACATGACACTATCATCTTAAGTGAGTTATGGGATACAAGACTTGCTCACATTCATTATAAAGCTCTTCCATCTCTAGGGAAAATGGTAGCAGGTCTACCAGAGATCTAGATCCAGTATAAAGGTGTTTGAAAAGGTTGTGCCCTCGGAATAAATGTTAAAGGATCCTTTCCTATCCGTGACAACCAATCCAAGGAAATATTGGACTTGATACATTTAGATGTATGTGGGCTAATGATTGTTGCATCCTTAAATGGGTACTTTTACTATGTACTCTTCATAGATGATCACTCCAAGAAAACTTGGATTTACATTCTGAAGAACAAGGATGGAGTCTTTGCCAAGTTTCAAGAATTCAAAGCTCAGGTTGAAAACCTGACTGAAATAAAAATTAAAGTATTGAGATCAGACAATGGAGGAGAATACACCTCAAAATAATTTAGCAGTTTTTGTATTGAGGCCGGGATCAAGAGGCAGCTCACAGTTCCGTACAATCCTCAAAAAAATGGGGTTGTTGAAAGGAAGAACAGAACTATGATTGATGCAACTAAATCAATGATACATGATTAGAGTCTACCTATGACTCTATGGGAAGAAGCATGTATGAAAATAGTATATGTTCAAAACCGTAGTCCTCGTCAGATCCTACATAACATTAATATAGAAGAAGCATTCACCAAAGTGAAGCCTAAGATCAGACTCTTCAAAATATTTGGATGTCTAGTGTACCTTCATGTACCCAAAGAAAAGAGATCCAAACTAGAACCTTTAGGAAGAAAGGGTACATTTGTAGGATACAGTGAATCCTTAAAAGAATATCGAATCTACATCCAAGGTTAGAGAAAAATTAAAGTAAGAAGAGATGTTACTTTTGAAGAAAAAGTAGCCTTCGAGACATCCAGAGAAGCTCAGGTGGAAATAGATACTGAAACAATACCTCCTCCTCATTGAATAGTTCAAAGGGAGACATATATTGTTCCATATGAGCCAACAATGCTAGTTCACCCAGATACTCTAGCAGATTCGATTGCCCCAAGTAATATACCTAGAGACATCACAGTTGGACATAAAAGACCAGATTGGGCTCAACAAACTTTAGAAGAAGAAGAAAGACGTAAATCCCCACAAGGAGCAACCAGAGAAAGAAAGAGACCTAAGATATTATCAAGCTACCCTTCAGCCTTGACTCACATTATTGATTCAGATCCAACTTTTCATGGAGAATCCTTAGGTGAACAAGAATGGAAAGATGCTATGACTGAAGAATATCAATATGTACTAAAGAATTATGTATGGGATGTTTTCCCAAGACTAGAGGGAAAGTCCATAGTGACTTCCAAATGGATTTACAAAATCAAACATGTTGTTGATGGAAGCATTGAAAAATATAAAGCAAGATTTGTGGCCAGAGGGTTATCACAAATAAAGGGAGGCAACTATGATGATACTTTTGCATTGGTAGCCAAATATACCTCCATTCGATCTATCATTGCACTAGCTCCTTCCATGGGTTGGAAGCTACATCAGATGGATGTAAATACAACTTTTCTCAATGGTGAAATTGAGGAAGAAGTCTATATTGAACAAATAGAAGGTTTTGTTATACACAATGAAAAATATCATGTTTTCATATTGAACAAATCCCTATACGGTCTAAAAAAAGAACCACATGCTTGTTACGAGAAAATGGATGGTTTTATGATGAGTTTGGGTTTCAACAAAAGAACAATCAACCCTAAATTATATTATCACATTGATGGCAATGAGTGTTTGATTCTAGTCCTATATGTGGATGATATTTTCATCACCGGTTTAGAGAGACTCATTTTTTAATGCAAGCAAACATTAATTGCCAAATTTGAAATCAAGGATTTGGGCCAAATGTGTTATTTCTTGGGACTAGAAGTATGGCAGAGATCAGATGAGATTTTCCTTAGTCAAGGAAAATATACTTTGGAGATACTGAAAAATTTCAAAATGATAGATTATAAATCCATTCCTACTCCAATGGTAATGGACTTAAAGAAGATGAATGGCATTGATTACGGAGATGTAGATCCACATTTGTATCAACATCTTATTGAATATTTGATGTATCTAGTTAACACTAGACCAAACATTGTCTATGTAGTAAATTTTCTTAGCCAGTTTATGAGCCAACCAAAACAAACACACTGGATAGCTGCAAAAAACGTATTGAGATACTTACAAGGCACAATTGGTTATGGCCTAAGATATGCAGCCAATATGAACTTAATCTTGGAAGGATAAGTGATGCACATTGGGAAGGAAGTGCAGTAGAAAAAAAGAGCACCTCATGTAGCTGCTTCACCTTAGGATCAACCATGGTTTCTTGGTGCAGTAGAAAACAAAGCTCTGTGGTTTTGAGTACAATAGAGGTAGAGTACATTGCACTGAGCATGGTAGTTCGTGAAGTTGTATGGCTTCGCAAAATTTTGACATACTTGTTCGATCATGAGATAGATCCGACGACTATTCATTGTGACAGCCAGAGATGTGTAAATCTCTCTGAGAAACCAGTATTTGATGACAAATCGAAACACATTGAAATCAAGTATCACTATATCAATTACATGGTGCAGAGGAAGACAATACATGTACATTATCTTTCTACTCATAAAAAAATTTCATATATATTCACTAAACCACTTGCCAAGACAAAGTTCGAGTATTTCCATGAGAGACTTGGCCTGATGGAAAATGCCTCCCTAGATGAGAGGGATTGTTGATGAATGAAGCTATGTGAGACATTCCCCATATTACAAACCTGTGAGTTGTGGATCATTGCTGCTATGTGAAGTCTTTCTCTCAGCTTACAAACCTGAGAGATATCCCCTAAGAAGGGTGTGTGGTTCTTGCCAGAGACAAAGTTGGGAACGTAGAGATGACCTCCTCCATTTAGTGAGTTGAGAAGAATTCCAGATGATTATCCAATGGAAAGGTGATCTGTTTAGTTATGACGTGCCTGTGGCTGAGCACAAGGTGAACGTGTGAAATCCAAAAGTATTGGGTACATCGTCATGAGAACATAAAATTAATATGATGCACTAGCCTCCTCTAAGAAGTAGAGTTGACGAGAATACTCAATATGATTCTCCTATGTGAGGCAGTGGGAAAGAAGATCTGTAGAGTGGACATGCCTGTGGACGAGAACAGGTGAACATGTGAATATCTAGTTCTTCTGTGTAATGAAATGAATCAAATCTATGATATCCCTATGGATGTGCCCCTAATGTATGAGCACTAGAGGGTGTATCTGATCCTTTGCTATATACTGTTCAAGAGTCATACCTACATGTAACCCTAATTTTTATGTTAAAGGGTATAGGTCGGACCACCTTAATATGTCTAATAATAAATATAAAAGATAATTAATATCAATATTAATATTAATTAATATAATAATAATAAATTATAAAGTGACTTAGAGAGGTTGGCCCTATTGAGCCAATAGACGCCTTTGTTGATTGGACAAGTCTAGTATAAGTAAGAGATGATTCCCCATTGTGGAATCATATCTTTCTTGTGTGTTTAGAAATTACAGCAAATACATCTACTTGGGAAAAGGTGCAGACCTCTCTTTGGCGCTAGTCTTGTAGGGCTTAAGAACCCTCTTGTATACTAAGTCATTATTGGTGATGAAAGGTCTTTTTCTTGAATAATATAGCAAAGGATTTGGCTGGGTTTTCTTCCCTTGTTGAGAAGGGTTTCCCATGATATTTCTTGTGTTCATGTGCATGGTGTTTCTTCTTTTGATCTTGGTTGCTGCAACATTCTTGTTTATGGTTAAGACATGATAAAATGAAATGAACTACCTGCTTAACCTATCTTATTGAAAATTCAACAGTAGACTCGTTCCAACAAACAAGGTGTAGGCCATCATGTATGTGCTCCACATCACATAAATATCAGTCTACCATCTATCCATAAAGTCAGAGTGAGAGGCAAACTTGCTGGCTTGTGAATCGATGGACCACATCACAACCTAGAAGGAGGTCACCACGCATGTGGTATACATAGAGTGTACATTGATGGAGGTGTAGGTTACAACTCCAGAGGGGTTTTCATTGCTATATAAAGGGATTGAGTTACGAGACAAAGTGAAATTGGAGCCAAGTTTTAGGGGAAAAAAGTTTTATATATTTATTGGTTATGGTGATGGAATTAAGGGATGTATATTATGGGATCCTACTACCAAAATAAAATCAGTAGCAGAGAAATGTACATGGAACAATCAAAAGTTGTTGAGGATTGCAAAGGAATATTTTTCTGTAAACTCAGGGAATCATTGTGATGCACAACCCCCCTTCCCTTTTGGGGATACTACAACCTCTTGGTATTGGATCTTCAAATTCCTTGAAATGAATTGATTCTTCAACCCTTCAATAGACCCTAAAAAATCAATACACACACAGGTCCCCTTGATATCGCCTGCAAGTTCAAACTACCTGCAACTCCACTCTCTGGCACTTGGCAACACGGATTCGTGAGTACTAGTCTCACGCTAGACTCTTCCTCCTGAGTGACCATGGTTGTGATTGTGGGTAAGCTCTTCGTAATTTCTGCCTTCATAAATATTGAAACCTCTACCTTTGTTTCCTTCTAAATAAATTTTCTCTGAATTTGCGGATCTCTATCGTGTGTCCCCCTGGATATAACGGTTCAGTTGTACTTTGGGTTTTGCGACTTCACGAATTTTCACCTGCTCCACACACAACTTCCTAGGAACTCTATCTCTCGTATTTTCTATTCAACTTCCACTTACCTGCATCATAGCCAACGATTAAGATTCTCCTCGCGACTTCGGTGATCTCTCTTCTCGACACTTGAAACGCTCCGAACTCCAAAATGATGAAATACATCATGTCTAACCTTCATGCACTTTCCCCCATATCTGATGGTCTGGAATGATCCCTATCCATCATATATGAATCTCTCTCATTAACCTCGGGAAACCTTAAAGGACTCCTCCCTTTGAATATTTATCTCCGCTCTCCCTCTTGATCTTATTCCTCTCAAACCTTTTCCTCCTTAGAATGCTCTCTTTGACACTTAGTCAAATTTCAGCCTATGCACGCCTTGCAACATGTCCTCCTCTACAACTTAGCTTCACTGTGGACAACCTTCACTAGTCCTCTTGAGCTTCTGAGTCAAAATACTCTGTCACGCACTCCTTGCGGACAAACTTCCTTCAATATTGACTTCGAAGGATGATTGTGCACTCTTTGCACACATAATTTTCAGATTTTCTCATCTAAGCTTATGAGTTGAAATAGACTCTGTCAACGCACTCCTTGCAGACACTATGCACACTTGCACTTGCTCATAGAAGATAAATAATTAAATCTTACTTAAATCTTCATAGATTCATACATTCATACATTCAACTATGTAAATGCATTCATAAACACAAGAACAAGAAATAATAGATATTTGCAAATAAATAGAAAGTCTACCTTTCATTCATTCAGACAAACACGAAAACATCACACATTTGGGGAAATGCTCCTCTGTTATATTCATTCAACTGAAATATGCATGTGTTCATACACTTTGATAAGATTCAACAAATTCTACAGCATATACAATAGATTCAGCTATCCACTATCAACAACCTATTCTCGGGAATAGTACAAATATTTATACAAGAGGGTCTCTTCGAGATTTTTCCCTCCAACTACTCTAGAGATATCCTATCGAAATTAAAAGATTTCAACTACTAGAGTTTATTACAAGAAATATTTGTGACAGATAGATAATATCGAACACATCGAATTGGTATTTCACGTGGCTTCATTAAAGAAAATACATCCTCTAACAATCTCATGTGATCGTCCAGCTCAAAACATTAAAGATGTTCCTTAATTACAATATTTTCAAAATATTTTTGTGATACATGTTCTTTTAACATTTAAATTCACTTCGAAATGTGCACTAGTGCGCCTAGTTTTCCTCTACTCGTGCTTTGTTGGTGATGCTCCTGCATCACATTGTATGGCCTAAGGTAATTGGTAAATCATACAAGATATGTGACTCGTCCATGGTGATCCAAATTTTCTTAATAAGTGAGTATGATCATTGTGATTAATTCAAAAGTTTCAATGGCATATTCAATATCTTGGTGTTATGTTGATGATATGCTTGTTTCAAGCAAATCATGGTTGAGATCAACAAGTTAAAGGATTAATAGGACAAGATGTTTTAGATGAAGGATATAGGAGAAAAAAAAGAAATCTTGGGCATAGAAATACACAGAGATGGGAAAAACGGTAAGCTATGGTTGTTGCAAATATAAAGAGAATATATTGATGAGGTTCAGTCTGAACATTGTGAAATCGGTAAATATCCCTTTAGATTTCCATTGTAATATTTCTTCAAGTCTATGTCTTGGTAGTAAGGTAAAAAGGGTAATATGTCTTCTATGCCATATATGGTTGGAAAGTTGATGTTTGCGATGGCATGTTCAAATATTTCACATTTAGTTGGTGTTGTTAGTGGACACAAGGAAAAACCAGGTAAAGAGAGTGGAAATGGGTGCTTCAGTATCTTAGAAGCACAAGTATCACCTACAATGGTTGCAATTATTTAGCCTATGGTTATGTTGATTCAGAGGAGGTGGAGTGGTACATACTAGAACAACTATGCAAACATGTTCAGGAAACCAATAATACTAGAGAAGGTTCAGTGGTTTTTGGATTCTCCTGGCTTCAAGGAAAGGTGATGATTGATTCGGTGAGAAAGGTATCGGGAAAATTGTTGTCGAGGAGATTGTTGGGTGGTGACAACACATACCTATTAGTTACATTTTTTGGTTGGTTCCTTAAGCGTTTGGATTTCCATATGCTTGAAAAATGCTCAAGTGTTTTCTGTTTAAATGTAGAATCCTGTGAGGTGCTTCAATGAAATTTCTATCCATTTCTCTATTATTGACTGAGAAATAACGAATATCATTTTCCCTTATGTCCATCTGTGTTGTATGTTGTGTTTATATTCTCTTAACTTCTTTGTTCATTAATACCTGGTTTGTTGGTCAACCCCAAGAAGTCTTGGTGGAGGGCGATATTAGTGAAAACATAAAACATATAATGTTTTCACTAATATATCCCCCACTTCTACCTCATATTTTTTCCCTAATATCTATCGCCGACCCACCCTCAGGGTAAGGGAAGATATATTGAGCACACAAAAATATTAGGGAAATCATGTTATGTTTTTCCTAATATTTCCCCCACTTAATGGTGGTAGTGGGGGGAGATACTAGGGGAAATATTATATATTTTCCCTAATAATTATATGACAAATAAAGAATACCATTCAAATTTATATATCAAATCATATTTTAATTATTATTATTTCTTAAATTTGATTTATATATATATATATATAATCATCTTTTAATTATTATTATTTATTTATTTTATTTTTTATAGATTATGTTTAGATGCAGGCTCCATATGGTCGGAATACTTGATACGTTTTTTACAGTTTTGTAGTTTCTTAATACGGAAGAATAATCAATCGAATCCCAAATTTGGAGCATCATAAAATGTGGATTCCACCTGTTTGATGACCATGTATTGAAGTTTAGGAATGCCTAATGGTTGGTAGTAAAAAAAAAACAAGACATCTCCCATAAATACCAATACCAGGTAACAACTTCTTAACGATAACACAATATCACGAAAGGGACTTCAACTGAATAATTTAATCTAAGAAACATGTTCGAAGAGTGTCAAACTGTCTCCTGCAACTATCTGGCACATCTCTGTTATTCACAAACTCCCTATTCAATTCATCGAGAAAGTTTTCCATGATAGCGTAGACATGTTTGAGAGCTTCTTCTTCTGAGATTTCAGAATGCTCCTTCATATAACATTGTACGGAAGAAGCCACCTTGCCTTGACCTCTCTCAGCCTGCATTTATATTTACTAGCCATTCAAACATTAGAAGCGATTAAAGAACATGCATGGCATATTGGATTGTAAGAGGTTGGATGTAAATACTAGGTACCTCATACGTTTTGGTGTCGTTCACCAGACGCCCTGTGAAGCCCATGAGCTGTACAAATATGGATCCGCCAATTTTGGAGAGTACATCATCTATAAGAATATCCCCAGTGAAAAGAGTGCTGATGAGAACCAGTGTTCCCAGTGATATTGACACACTCGCGTTCTCTATGTATTCATTGAAGGATGACACGTGTTTAGCTGTGGACCACTCAGCTTCTTTCATATGCGCTGCTAGAAGGATCTCCAACTGAGATATTCTATGTCAATGAATGATACTTAAAGTTCGTTCCCCATGTTAAAGACTAGTGGGATACTTACTCTTAGAAAAGGTTCATAGAGGAATTTGCATTATTTGTTGTGGTGTCCCCTACATGGGATTCCTTCTGGGGTGCCATTAAAGAACAATACTACCCTTTTGGAAGCTACAAGGACCAGTACACTAGATGGAAAACTCTACGTCAAAAAAGGGACCAAACAATACCATATTTCACCAATATTCTCCATACACTGTGCACCAAATTGGGTATCAAAGAATCTGAGCGTCATCTGGTGCTCAAATCCCATGACTGTTTGCATAGATACATTAAAAAATAAATGGAGTTTATGGGCATTTCCTCATTGGGCACGACTTATAGATACGCAATCAATATCAAGCATAAATTTAAGCAGAAAAGACGATATTTTGGATCTGCAAACCCCTCACAGTCGAAGCAGGCTAAAGGCAGACCCAACCCACACAACAAGGGACCAAGTCTAGATGGTTTCCCTCAGGACAACCAATCCAAGATGCAACACAACAAGGGAAATGAGAATATGAATAAGGACATGGGAAAATGGTGTGAGTAACATAAAATCCCTTGGGACAACAACGAAGAATGTTGCTACAAGCAGTCACTCATGGCCAAACTGAAGGCTTCTGACTTAGAGGTCGATTCTGATTTTGAATCAAATCCCAAAGGAGGGAAGTAGATTATTGGTGTTGAATCTAGTTCCATTGTTGCTACCACCAAAGTCCAACCAAGAGAAACAAAAGAACCATAGGAAGGAGAACACCTATTTCACTCACAGATGTGGGTAAAGGGGGCTCCACTTCATTTCATTTTCAACAACGGTAGTCAGAAAAATGTGATTTCATCAGACGTTTTCAAACGATTAGACCTGCCAATGAAACTGCACCCAAAACCCTACACCATCCATTGGATTTGCCAAGGAAGAGATATCCATGTCAACCAATAGTGCCATCTTCCCTACGACATCAAGCCTTTCAAATATGAGGTATTGTGTGATGTTTCTCCCCTTGAAGTTTGTGATGTTCTTTTAGGAAAACCATATTTGTTGAAGAATCATGTTGTGTATGAGCCTAGACCCCACACTGTTATTATTAATTTGGGTAGATAATTGTACATGATACCAGAGGTAGCTTCACCTATTGTTGTTTCTTTAATCTCTACTAAGAAATGTAGTTAGGTCATATCATAGACCCGGAAGTTTGTCTTCTTGGTGATCCATGCTCACAGTAAGCAAAAGTTCATCACCACATCTGTGACCTATACACATAGCCTCTATTTACAGTAGAAGAAAGTGGATGGGATCGTGGAAGAGTACAAAGAAATATTATCCTCACCTACAGGGGTACCAACGCACTTCCAAGTAAAGCATCCAAATGATCTGACCCCAGGTGCTCCTCTACCTAATGGACCAGTCTATCGTCGCTTGTTTATGGAAAATGATGAAATCGAGCATAAGATCCAAGAGCTTCTTCAAAAGGGGAACATCAAACCCATCTCCTCCCCTTGTGGAAGCCCAATTGTACTGGTGCAGAAAAATGACGAGACTTGGTGATTCTGCATTGATTATAGATCCTTAAACAAAATCACAGTTAGAAACCTGTACCCAATTCCCACTATTGATGACCTTCTTGACCAACTCAAGGGGGAAAATTTCTTCAACAAGATTGACCTAAATTCTGGCTACCACCAGGTTCACATCGAACCAACTAATGTATGGAAGACAACCTTCAAATCTAAAGAAGGTCTCTTCGAATGGCTAGTCATGCCCTTTGGCTTAACAAATGCACCAACCACTTTCATGAGGTTTATATATTACGTATTGTGACCCTTAACCAAATCCTTTGTGGTGGTATATTTGGATGACATCCTGATGTTCAGTAGAACATGGGAGGAGCACATGTGGCATATTCAACCGGTTTTGAGCACTCTGCAGTAGCACAAGCTATATGCCAACTTGGAAAAATTCTCTTTTGGCATGAACATGGTCTAATACTTGGGCTAGATTTTTTATGAGGATGGGGTACATGTTGATCCAGCTAAGATCCAAGTCATCTGTGATTGGCCAGCCCCAGCCAAACTGAACGAGGTTCTAAGCTTCTAGGGACTAGACAACTTCTACTGACGTTTCGTGTTGGGATTCTCCCATATTGCATGGGCCCTCAGCCAGGTGACCAAGGGTGGTGGAAAGGAAAATTTTGTGTGGGGGAAACAATAACAGTAAGAATTCAATGATCTAAATCATCGCTTGTTCTCAGCTTTATTACTCTCATGTATCGATCTATAGCAACTGTTCGATATTGAAACGGATGCATCTGACTATGTTGTGGGCACATTTCTCACTCAACACATTCATCCAGTGGCATACCATAGTGAGACACTCTTAGATACTATCTAGAAATACCCCACCTATGAAAATAAAATGCATTCCATTGTACAAGCATTTTGTCAATGGAAACTTTACTTTTTAGGAAAAGAGAAGATCATACACACTGATCACAAGCCTCTGCAGTTAATACAAACACAAAGTAAATTGCAGAACAACTTCCATCAGAAGTGGTTCACCTACCTAAAACATTTCCATATCAACATCAAATATAAGACATGTATCTCAAATCGTTTCGCTGAATTCCTCAGTCGACCTCATGTGGCTGCACTCACCATTGTGCTCCATTCCTGTGGACATGAAGCATCTGAGTGTCCCCAACTTTATCAGCAATATCCCAACTTCCCCACCACCTATCAGCTCTTGGGTACAGATGCAATTGTTACCTATTTTCACATTCAAGAAAGACTTTTATGCCACCTGGTCCATCTCTGTGTTCCTACAATAATGTGTTCAAATCTTATTTTGGAATCCCACTACATTCGGATGGCAAGACATCTTGGCATGGAGAAAATTGTGGTTTTTCTTCAAAAACATGTTTATTGGGAAAAACTTTGACAGGACATCAAAAAGTATATCAAATCTTGCACTGCTTATGCCATTGCCAATCCATCCATCAAGAAGTAAGGATTATACACCCCTCTCCCTACTCCGTAGAATCCTTGGGAATCCATCTCAATGGATTCCATGTTTGGCCTTTCATCCACCAAGCAAGGAAATGATTGTGTATTTGTGATCGTTGATCGATTTTCGAAGATGGACATCCTCATAGCCTACAGGAAGAATATCACAACGGAAAATAATACCAAGAGATTCTTCGAACGAGTGTGGGTCCACTTTGGGATAGCACATACCATCATCTCTGACCCAGAAAACATGTTCATCATCACATTTTGGTCGAGTATCTGGTCATTGTTGGACACCAATCTCACAAAATCCATTGCTTTCTACCCCCAAAAAGACGACCAAACATAGGTTGTCAATTGAATTATTATGCACATCCTGCGCATGTAAAATTATAAGAATCCACTTACATGGGATGAGAGTCTCCCCTATGTTCAGCACAGTTACAATAGGGCTCTCCATAGCTCCACCAGCCACCATTTCAGGTGGGTATGGGATTCGAGCCCATGGGACCCATTGATGTTGCACTTTCTCTTTCCACCACCCAGACAGACTCTTCCCATGATCATTTTGCGGTCTACAAAGACTCCATATTCATTGAGAGGATTTAGCACATCTACCAATAGGTCTGGGAGATTTTACAAAAATCCAATGCTAAGTACAAGCTGCACCATGATCAACACAGGGTACCATACCAGTTTCAGGTTGGCGACAAAGTCTGGTTAAATTTACAGAAGGAGCATCTCACAGGGCCCCATCGGAAGCTCCACCCACTTCACTATGGGCCTTACACTATCACCAAGGCTATGGATATAAATGATTTTGAACTCAACACTCCACCCTTCCTTGGCCTACACCCAGTTTTCAATGTGGATATTTTTCACCATTATTGGACACTTAGGAGATCGTTGAACAAATGAAAACCATAGAGCTCAACATCGACTGTATAGAACAAGAATCCACTGATCCGATAGTGGACACACAGGTCAAGGGCACTCGCCAACAGAGGATCCAACTTTATCGGATTGTCAAGGAAGGACAAATCCTACACGAAGGCAAGTGGCTCAATCGAGGCCAAATCCAATAGAATTCTTCTAATATGATGGGATAACTCAATGCAATGGAGACCATTTCTTCCTAAGGGGGGAGTATTGATCCAGTTTTCTATTGGTGGCCACCCACCTATTCCAACTAGCTCGTCTTGTCCGTTTTTAGTTCAGGACGTTCTTTTCTACTTCTTTGTAACTGTGGGTTCTACACTTTCAGGGCTTTCTGAATCCCTACAGATATTCCAAGTGTATATTGGTGGCCTCTCACCTAATCCAACTAGCTTATTTTGTATGTTTTCATGTCATCACATCTTGTTGTACTTCCAGGGTCGTTTTGGAGGCCTAAACAATTTTTTTTTTTGCTCGCAACAATCAAACTATAGACAAATCTAGATTTTGATGGAGAAATGTGTATTTCTTTGAAATACCTTTCCAACGGTCTATCACATTACTAAAACAAAGGTAGTATGCAAAATTTACAACCCCGGGAAGTTAATGTACCATCTTACCCATAGGGGCCCACATTACTTTTGATGTTTCACCTCCTAGGGTTACATTTTTGGATGTCTAGGGTTTTGGAATTCATGAGTAATATCAAAAAGGACTCTAGAGCCTCATTGTAATTTTATTTTTGCTTGGATGGATGTGCGTAGCAGCCACATCTCTTCTCAGAGATAGCTACCACCATTCGAGCAAGTGTTTCAGTTCTGCAGTTTTATAGTTGCAGCATATTTCATTATTCAATAGAAGATATTGTTCAATGGATATCTATGTTATTCTTCATATCTTTGTGTTTATTTTATTCAGTCTATTAATCAGTCCATTCTTCTCCTAAATCTGGATCATAGCAGTTAGAAAACTGGAACTAGCTCAAGTTTGAAGATGGTGATTCAAGATAATACACTGAGACTACATGTGTTCCATAGAATGGGTAAGGAAATGGTACAATATGTTTGATTCCTTCATGGTGAGCCAAATTTTACAAGAAATGAGTATAACGATTGTGTTTATGGTATATTCATTATCTTGGTGTTATATGTTATGCTTGTTCCAAGCACAAGCATGGTTGATATCAACAGGCTGGTTAGGACGTTTGTTATGGAGGATCTAGGAGTAGTAGAATAAATCTTGGGCATGGTAAGCTTGGTTATCATAGCATAAGTATGTGGTGAAGATACTCAGGAAATTCGGTATAAATAATTTGAAACCGGTAAAATCTCTTTGGCTTTCCATTGTAATTTTTCTTCAGGTTTATGTCCTAACTGAAGAAGAAGAAACTGGTTATATGTCTCGAGTATTATATGTTAGTAGGAATTTTGATGATTGCGATGAGAAATGGTCATCATTTCACATGCAGTTGGTGTTGTCAGTAGACACATGGAAAAACCAGGTAAAGAGCATGGAAATGGGTTCTTCAAACACAGAAGCACAAGTATCACCTATAGTGGTTGCAGTGATTTTGTTTGTGACTATGATTCATGAGATTTGGACGAGAGGAGATCTACCTCAAGTTATGTCTTGAAAGAATGCAAGGATCTATTGGGTAAGTTTGGGAAGACACAGGATGTGGTGTTCCTTAGTGGTAAAAGTGTTGTGCATTTGAAAAATAGTCCATCGTATCAAAATGGGACAAGTGCATCGATTTATAAGATAGGTTTATGATGGAGGTAGAATGGTCCATACTGGAGTGAATCATGTTGGCATGTTCATGCAATAGTATTGTTAGAGAAATTGTGGAGTTGTGATGGTGTTTGACTTCTTTTGGCTTGTAGGAAAGGTGATGAATTAGTTAAGGGCATGATATATCAGGTAAATCATTGTCAAGGTGGAGATTATTGGAAACATGCCAACGAATTTCCCATGTGGTCACATCCACATGCATACAACTATATTAGGAATGTGCATGCATGCACTGTTTTGTGAACAAATTATGTAACTTGTGGATCTAATTATAATAAGTTAGTCTAATTGTTTGAGAGATGCTATATATACGAGCATACCCATAGAGGTGAGAGTGCAATGTGTAGAGTGTGTGAGAGCAAGACACAATACTGAGGTGTTGTGTGTATGAGAGGATAGGATGGTTTTATGCCTCGATTGGCTATTGTAATTCTCCCTTGAATAATAAGAATACCAATTATTATTGCCCGTGGTTTTTTCCAGTATTGGGTTTCCACATAAATCACTGTGTTAATTATGTGATTAATGATCTTGGTTTAATCTTGTTTCTTGATGCTCTGGTTTTTTATGATCTCTTTTGCTTCTGTTGCCTAATAGTTGGAAGGGCATAGAGAATATTCGTAGGAATATTGATCCAAATACCAAAGCTAAAGTTAATTAATTATGAATTTGAGAGATGGCAATTTTATCAACGACAAAGAAGAAGACATGGAGAGATGGTAAATTTATCAACTAGAAAGGAAAATCATGATCAGATTCTAACCTTTCAAGCATAGCCTCCATAGCCTCCATCTTTTCAATGATTTGTTTGATGAAAGGCAATTCGTAAGGCAGATCTAAACCTAAGACTTTAGCTTCTTTTAGCATTGCAGGAAATACTATTTCAAGTCCACTTGGCCTGTGGCTATCAACTTCATCCTCAATTTTTCCATCTTTTGTATTAAAAAATTCAAGACTTGCAATATGTACAAATTTAAAACTATTGATGCGAGAGAATATACGATATTTTTATCATGTTGTGTCTTCAAAAATTTAAGATCTTTAATATATACAAATTTAAAACTATTTACCCGAGAGAATATACAATATATACCATATTTTTATCATTGTGTGAAAGACATGACAATGTTTACATTCGCATAAATTTGTACTTAATTATTAATAAGAAATAATAAGTATAGGAGCATTTTCCACCACCTTGTTAGTTAGTATATTTAATAAAAAATCAATTGACAAACTATAGAGGGAAATTGGTATAAACAGTCAATTAGCAGACTAAAGAGGGCACCCTAGTGTTTTTGATAAATAATTTTCACCCTCAATCAATAAAATATTATATATACTAACCTTTTTGTACTTGTGTCTCCCCAATCCGCCATAAGGTAAGAGCCATCATTCGAGAAGTTGAGGCTGCTCAGATCCATCAAATGTTGGAATCCTTGCTACCAAAGCCATGTCATATGTAGATGGATTAGTTTCCCCATAGCCCATAGATCTAAACATATTCTTAATCTCAGATATTAATGTCTCGATATGCTTCTCGTCTGTTGCTACAACCTAAAATTATTTCACTTCGTCAATTAAAACAGTTTAGAAAGAGTTGCTACAAAGATGAGAAATCCGCTAAGATTACTAACCTTGTGAGATGACATTAGAGAATCAATACCATGGTCCTTCCAAAAACCTGGAGGAAATTCGTGTTTCACGAGTGTAGGATCCAAAACAGAATCTGAAGGTATCCAATAAAAAAAGGAGGAAAGTAATCACTTGATACAAGGTTGTAAACATTTAAATGAATTTCTACCAAATGCTATACCAGTCTTTTCAACAGTCTGATAAGGAAGGGAGGTTTTGCCTTCTCCAACACCAACAATGATCTTGTTTGAACCTGCATAGTAAAATATATTGATCAATTATGTTGAAAATAGTGTGAGATAAAATAAGAGTAATAGTTGTAGTGGATAATTATGTCTAAAGGAGTACACTTATTGACAATGGGCAGATTTAATAGGGGTTTAGTGCTTAATAAGTTTTCTATGGACAAGATTAAATATGGCTAGAATATTCTTAGTAGTCACACAAAATAAATGGCTGTGATTTCAATCATTAACTTCCTAGCTATTATAAAGACATCCATTTATGTGTTTACTTTTTTACATTTACCTAATCATATTTAAAAATTACTTTGATAGCTAACAGATTGCCACTTAAGTTAACAGAAATTAAAATATTAACACCAGATAAATGAAGCTCAACCGTTTATTTGTTAATCAATAATAAAATTTAATATATTCTTTTAAGGATTATTTTCATGTAAAATGGAAGAGTAGAGTATAATACCCAAATATTCAATTATTTTTCAATATCAACACATTGGACTCTATTAAATATTCAATTATCTAACTTATTCTAAAGATAAATGGAGAGGTTGAGAGAATATCTCAACCATACACCAAACTAGGATCTCACAAACATAACTCTCAAACAACCTCCTAAGAATAGGATCACACAACTCACGTAGAGATTAATTAATTCTCAATACATTAGCAAGCATATTAGATAAGTAGGAATTATATATTCCAACACTCTCCCTTAATGACTACATATCTAAATAGCTATGTGGTCATGTCTTCATCACTATGAGGGCTTCAATATTTCGAACTCTCTTTTGCTTCCTCTTGTACCTGTGTCTAATTATTGATGTCCATATAAAAAAAAATCCATCTATCGGAATACATGGGTCATCATTCGTTGTAACCGCCCATTCTCTAGGAATGTTTTTCAACTACATGGTTCATTCAACCATTCTTCCTGATACCTGCACCGTCATCACATCATCATCAACTTGGGTTTTTCTTTGGCTTACCCATAACCATGATCTGGGTTTTCTCGAATTATCGTCAACCATGCATCAGGTTTTCTCGGATTACCTATAACCATGCACTAGGTTTTCTCGGATTACCTCTAACCATGCTCTGGGTTTTCTTGAATTACCCTCAACCATAAACTCTCAAGTGGTTTTGACCACAAACCATACTTTACATAGTGGTTTTTAGATCACAACGAAATTTTCACATTAGGGGGTATACAATGGCTCAATACATACTTAAGTATTCTCTAGGACCACTACATCAAAATATCATAGACTTGCTTTCAATTACATGTGTGACTCACATTATAATATGGTCATGAGTTTTTTTATTTCACACAACTTTACCTACATCTATTTATCATCCAATCTCAGTTGCAATCTACTAATGGGAATATCAATCTCTCTTTTTTGTCTAGGTCTTCTCTGTCCTTCACCATTCATCTTTGATTTCCATGACCAATTTCCATTCTACAATTGATGTTTCTTGTTAGAGTAGTTAATTCTAACAATCAAACTATATTGAGTTAGATAGTATCAATACATTTATAATTCTGGATTCAAATACTCTTCAACAATATAAACAAAGATTTACCTCTTTAAAAAGTGACACTTTCCAATCTTTACATCGGGTTAACAACATAGAACCTAGACAACTCCACGCTCAAATGGAGATGTTGCAATCACAAGAAACAAATTCTTCTCACAAAGACAACAAATGCACCCCGCCTTTGCTCACGCTGGACCATTGGCCTATTTCTTAAACTCGTCGCATGTACACAACACACAGGTCACCTCGCTCCACTAGATCTATGATCGATCCATGCTATTCTCTACTTTCATGTCCACCCAGAACCAGTCCAAGTTGCAAGATCCACACTCCCACGCACAGGTCGCTAGACTTAATGAAAACTCCACGTACAAATCTTCTCTTGAAAACTCCACATAAGGATATTCTCTTACAAACTTGTACATATCTTCTCTTGAAAACTCCACATGCGGATCTTCTCTTACAAAACACTTTCAAAGAAGAATGATCCCACTCATTGTAATAAAAAAATAAAAAACCATACCAGTCGCACACCCATAGGTACTCCTCTTGGAAGATAATAAATGAGTCACTTTCTATAGTAAATTCAACAATTTACCAAGAACAAAAAAACTGGAATACCAATGGAGGCATTCGACAACCTTTCCATGAGTATTTCTTGGTATTTACCACAGCTAGTCTTCTTTTTTGTCCAGGAAAAACATCAAACGCACAATTCTCCTAGTAGATGCACCAATCCATAGTATTCTTGGCAACAAAGTGCCATGCTTCTTCACCAATAATTTACTCTACTCTTCACATGTTACTGAGCCCTCCTGTGAAGGAGTTAGGCCGAGTCATGTAGCTATGATACCATGATAAAATGAAAGAGTCGAGTATAATGCACAAATATTCAATTATTGTTCAATATCAATACATTGGAATCTATTATATAGAGTGCACAGGTTGTTATCATATCTAACTTATTCTAAAGATAAATGGAGAGGTTAAGAGAATATCTCAACCAGAGACCAAACTAGGATCTCACAAATCGAACTCTCAAACAACCTCCTAAGAATAGGATCACACAACTCACATAGAAATTGATTCTTAATACATTAGCAAGCATATTAGATAAGTAGGAATTATATATTCCAACAGAAAAGACATGATAAAAGGTTATTATTCTTATCATAATTGTTAAAAGATCAAAGGAATTATTTCTGGAAACTATTTACTGACCTTTACCCATCGAAAACAAGAAAATAAATTTTTATTCTTTGGTTAAGTGTAGGAGATCAAACAATAAAAAAAAATATTTCTCACTAAAAAAACAATAAAAGTAAAAATTATGTATCACCTTTACCCCATTGTAGGTACAAGCTTCTACGTTTTTGTAGTGTACCCATTCACTACCCACATTTTACCAAAACTCTTGGTTTACCGTTCTGTACATGGAATCTACAGAACTCATATTGGGTTTTACCCAACAAATGCATTTAGCACAATTAAACACACTTAAAAACTCAGAGTAAAATATATGGGTACTGCTATAATTAAACAAACCATAGCATTCATCATTAATTTATTTACACAGCGGAAAACATGATACTTAAACAGCACGGTCATGCTCAACATAATTAAATCCTAATTCAATACTTATCTTTTATTGGTTGTAGAATTTCACCAACCAAGTGCAGGACTTCCACGAACCTCCCAGCCTTAGACCACACTGTTCATCAGCTCAACAGTAGGTCACCCGAAGACAAGGAATCCTAGGCTAGGTTGAGGTTACAGGGAAGATAGCACCTACACAACCACCAGGAAGAAATCTCTCCCAGGAATCTCCCACGCTCAATGACCACAAACCCTCATTCCCCACATGCCTGCTCCACCCCAGGGGAGTGCACCTTCTCTATCACCTAGACAGTCCTTCGGCTACCAGTCCCCCTTACCTTGGGTTACAGGAACAGACCAGACTGGAAGACTCTGGGCTCTATGGCAGCTACAGGGATTTCTTCCAGGAGTTCTCTTCTCCCTCCGTGCACTCTCTCACCTGGAGGAGTCGCTCACAGGCCAACAAGCCTCACGCAGTCCAGTACTACGTGGTCACAACAATCCACAAGAAACACAGACACAGGTTTCCCCAAATCGATTCAGAAATCACTGGATGATCTCACAACAATGATTTCGGAACAGGGAATTCACACACAGGCTGACTCGGCTTCCCCGAACCACAAGATTCCTTCCCGAAATTCTCACTGGCTTCTAGCAAGCTGGGAATTACGCTCACAGGTTATCTCAGAGACAGAAATAGACTCGACGACTCACAACAGAGGGTGTACACGGATCTTCCACTCAAAACATAGGCTTCCCCTCTGCAATAGACATACACGGGGCTTCATGTAGACTGGCTCCTACCGTTCCCCCCAGGAAATCTGGTCGAATGGAATGAGCCCCCTCACTGCTTGCTGCCTCTTTTTTATTTTCATGCACCAGGGTTAACACTTGTCACCCTGGGAACTGCATGCATTCCATCTGTACGCCTTCCTCCCACCACTTGGGAACTCATCGGTCCTTCCAAAAGGACTTAGGATAAAAGAATGTGCACATGGATTTTTTAGGAATAATATTAAAATATTATTCCAGGCCTAAGCCCCCTTGCTTAGCCTCTAGGCTCCTCACTCATCCCCTTTCCCACCTTCCAGCCCCTGATCCCTTTCCTACTCTGTGGATGCTCAGTCCCCCATCACTCATTCATCGTGGTCGGTCTACACTGGCGGTATTTATATTTTATTAATTGACCTGCATACATACAAGTACATCAACAGGCTCCTGGCCTTCAACACTTAGGCTCCCTGGCCTAACAAACCTCATAAGCCTATAGCTTATACAAAACTTGGCTCACCAGCCTATAGAACATATTTACAATTCTTTGCATATAACATGATCTGTAACGGGGTTTGGCTTTGGGGACACTACAATCCCCCTCCCCTTATTTTTGCACTGTCCTCAGTGCAACTTACACTATCTCTGTGTGTCCTTCAAAATTTTCAAAAATATGTGGGTACTCTACCCACATTACTTCTTCATTCTCCCATGTCGCATCCTCAGGACCGTACCAGGTCCACTAGACCTTCACAAGCCCTATAGCTCGATTCCGGAGCTGCTTGTTTTTCCTTTCCAATATGCACACAAGATGCACTTGAAGGACACCTTCTGGTTCCACCTGAATCACAGTCCAATCGATAACATGATTAGCATCAAGTACATATTTCTTAAGCAGTGAAACATGAAACACATTATGTATAGTCATAGATGTAGGTAATGCAAGCATGTATGCAACTGGCCCAATCCTTTCCAGGATCTCAAATGGCCCGCAGAATCTTGCTGCCAACTTGGCGCAACTCCCCAATTTCAGGGAACTTCTGTTAGATTTCACTTTCAGGAAAACATGGTCACCCACTCTGAATTCTTTATGGGTTCTGTTATTATCAGCGTAACTTTTCTGCCTGTCCTGGGCTGTTTTCAAATTCTGTTTGATTTTGATCATCTGATATTCCATCTCTTTGAGTAGTTCAGGTCCAACTACTGTTCTGTCAGTTGGATTATCCTAGCTCACTGGAGTGTTGCACTTTCTTCCATAAAGTGCTTCGAATGGGCTCATCTTCAATGATGCATGGTACCCATTATTGTAGGCAAATTATACCAAATGCAGGTAGTCTTCCCATCTTGATGGTTTATCCATCACATACATTCTCAGCATGTCCTTGATTACTCTGTTTACTCTTTCTGTCTGTCCATCAGACTCAGGATGATACGCTGTACTAAAGTTCAGATTCATTCCAAATCCTTTGAACAGTCCTTTCCAGAAATTCAAAGTGATTTTTGGGTCCCTATCAGACACAATTGTCTTAGGAATTCCATGCAAGCATGCAACTTCTTTTAAAAATATATCAGCAACATCTGATGCTCTGTGGGTGGTTTTCAGTGGAATAAAATGGGCAGCTTTAGTAAGCTTGTCCACCACCACCATGATTGAATCATGCTGCTTGCTTGTTCTGGGCAATCCTGTGATAAAATCCATGGTTACCACATCCCACTTCCACTCAGGAATAGGTAAAGGATGCAACAACCCTGCTGGGTGTCTGTGCTCAGCATTGACCTTCTGGCATTCCATACATCTGGTGATGTATTCAGCAATTTCCTTCTTCATACCTGGCCAAAAATAATGGCTTTTGTCTGCTTCCATAGTCTTTTGATACCCAGGATGACCAACATAAGTCACATTATGCATTTCTTTTAGAATTTCCAGCTTCAATTCTCTGTCATTAGGTACATACACTCTGTCTTTATACAAAATTAAATCATCAATTCCCAAGGTATAACTTTCCTTGGTTTGTGGTTTCTCATGTTGTTGTAGCTTTGTTACCAATCTTTGGTATTGCAAATCAGCATTTGTAGCTTCAAGAATTCTGTCTTTCAACTCAGTTATGTACATGCTAATGGCTGTAGCATGTAATTCATGCACTTTTATGTTGAGTGCATCAACCACCTTATTGTCCTTCCCTTTGATATATCTAATATCAAAGTCATATTCACACAGAAATTCCATCCATCTAATTTGTCTGGCATTTAAGGTTGGATGATCAAATAAATATTTCAGACTATTGTGGTCTATTCTTAATTCGAATTTCTTGCCCATGAGGTAATGTCTCCATTTCCTTAATGCATGGAAAACTGCTGCCATATCTAAATCATGAGTGGCATAATTCTTTTCATGCTCTTTCAACTTTCGGGATTCATAACAAATTACAGATCCCTCTTGGCTGAGAGCTCCTCCCAGCCCTTCCTTACATGCATTCGTGCAAACTACGTAATCCTTACTTGGATCAGCAATCTTTAGGATTGGAGTGCTAGTGAGCAGCTACTTCAATTGCTGGAAGCTGCTCTCACATTGTTCAGTCCACTGGAACTTCTTCCCTTTCCTTTGCAAAGAAGTGATAGCATGGGATATCCTTTAAAATCTGTCTATGAATCTCCTATAATAACCTGGAAGACCCATAAAGGATCTAACTTCTGTCACATTTCTTGGTGTTGGCCACTCTTGAATGGCCTTTACCTTCTCAGGATCCACAACAATCCCTTCCTCGTATATAATGTGTCCCAGATAATGGATCTGCTTTTGGTAAAATGAGCACTTGCTCAATTTTGCATACAGCTGGTGTTCTCTCATCACCTGTAGCACCATTCTAAGATGTTTTTTTTGTTCTTCCTTTGTCTTGGAGTACACCAAGATATCATCCAAGAAGACTATGACAAACTTGTCCAGATAATTTCTAAACACTCCATTCATTAAGCACATGAAGACAACAGGCGTGTTGGACAATCCAAATGGCACCACTGTAAACTCATAGTGACCGTACCTTGTTCTAAAGGCGGTTTTGCTGATGTCTTCATATTTTATCCTCACTTGATGATATCCCAATCGAAGATCTATTTTCGAAAATACTTTCGCATCCTTTAACTTATCAAAAAGATCATCAATTCTTGGCAGAGGATATTTGTTCTTGACAGTGACTTTATTCAACTGCTGAAAATCAATGCACAGCCTCAGCGTTCCATATTTATTCTTCACAAATAGGACCGGGGCTCCCCACGGTGACATGCTGGGATGAATATACCCTTTCATTAATAGCTCTTTGAGCTGCATTTGCAACTCCTTCAGCTTTGGTGTGCTCATTGTATAAGGAGCCTTTGAACTTGGAGCTGCTCCAGGCATCAGATTTATAGAAAAATTGATGTCCCTCTTTGGAGGTAGTCCAGGCACCTTCTGAAACACGTCCTTGAATTCTTTGAGCACCCTGTGGTATTCCAGATTTGAGACCACATCTTGGAATACTTCTTCCACCCGAGCTGCAAAAAATTGACAGCCTTTCCAGTAACATTTCTTCAGCTGCATAGCTGAGATTTATCTAACAACCATGACTCTGGGAATTCCTTGGACTGTTACCTGATTTCCCTCTTCGTCCAGACATGTAAATCTCTTGTTTCGACAATCCAGAAGGGCATGGTGCTGGTCCAACCATTCCATCCCAATTAAGAAATCATATGAACCTAAAGGCAGAATATTCAATTTCGCCTTAGTGCTCATTCCTTTCATGTCCACTGAATAGGATTTAACCAATTCAGTGACCTTCCTCTTGGTCCCTGTGGCTAACTGCACTAACCAAGACTTCTCATGTTTTCTCTTCGTTAGATGCAAACTTTCCACCACCCTAGGGTCTACATAACTATGGCTAGCTTCTGAATCAATTAAAATAACAAGTGATCGGTTGTTGATCATACCTTCCACTTCAATCATGTGTGATTGAAATTATACTTGCTTGTTGTCCAGAGCTGCGTATATCCATGGCATTCTGCTACCCATATCCTCCACTGTTTCAGCTTGCTGCACAGTATGGATAGTTCTTGCTTTGTCTTTTCTGTGGGGGCAGTCTCTGTACCTATGATTCCCTTTACAACCCAAACACTCCATGGTTGGAGGCCTTGGCATCTGTTCACTCCCATCAGCTTTCCTGGGCTCTTTAAAAGATGACTGTCCCCAAGGACTATTTCTGAAAAAGGAAGGCTTGCTTCCCTTCTGCCTCTGTTCTTTCTTAAACCTCTTCTGGTTATCCCAACTCTTCTGAAAGGTAGGATTTTCCCTTTGTTGTTCATATAGGAATTTCGCCCTTCCTATGGTTTCTTCCATGGTCTTAGGATCGTCGTATTGAATCTTGTCACCAATGGAAGGTGGCAGTCCACTCAGATACCTCTGAATTTTGACAGTCTCGTCTTTGATGAATGGAACATACTTCAGCAGTTCCAGAAAACTTCGTTCATACTCATCAATGGTCATACTGCCTAGCTTGAGTTCGAATAACTCCTTCATCTTTCTGTCATAATATCTTTTAGTCAAGTATTTTTTCTCAAAATACCTCTTGAATTCCTTCCAAGTAACCTCTTTCTCCTTGATGTGTTGCACCTGCACAAACTGATCCCACCACATGGATGCCTTTCCTTTCAGTTGGTACATTGCAATTCTTCCTTCTGCATGAGCAGAATAATTCTGCAACTGGAAATATTTCTTCATGCCAAACAACCATGTCTCAGCATCTTCCTCCTTCTTATGCTCCCCATCAAATGTTGGGGGTTTAATTTTGTTCATCTCTCCTTTGAATTCCTCCCTTCCAAATTTTTGTTGTTTTCTGGTAGGTGATGGGATTGAACTATTGTGTGTCTTACTGCCAGAATGTTTTTGGGAGTGACTGTGATGTCAGCTACCACTCCTCGACCTACTTCTTCTCCCATGAGTTCTGGGACTCTCCATCGTACTTGAGTCTCTTCCTTTCTCAATTTTCTTCTCTATTCTTTCCAGACTCTGCAAGAATCTTAAGTTTAATTTCCTTGCCGATCTCTGACTTTCATGATCTTTCGGCTATCAGCTCGGCGTTCCTTGGCCTCTCTTTGTAAACCTTCAATGATTTTCATCATATGTCCTTCCTTATCCATCTCTTTTCCATGCCCATTAGAGTTCGATCCTTCGACTCCCTGGTTAACATCCTTTCCTTCTTGTTCGTCTTCCATTTTAGGGATAATTTGCATTCTTCCCCACTCCATACTTGGCATTGATTATCTGGAGTTTTTTCCTTCGTTGAACTTTCCACACGCACTGTGAAATTGAATTCAAAATTGTCAGGCCATTAATCTTTATGAACAATCCGCAACATTTATAATTAATACGAACAAGAACGAAAGATATTTCAAATTCACAAAGTTTTCTGAGTTCTGTATGGCTTTATGTTTTTCGGGTGTCCGAAACTTTAATTTATTTACTTTAGGACTTCAAGTTTTTGGAGTTTCGCAACTCCTGATGTCAAGGTTTATTGTCCTCTCAGATTTTCGATCTCCGATGACCCTTTTTACGTGCTAGCCCTCCTGAGCCTATCCCCTGACTCAAATGACCATGTGCCATGACCGTGATCATCTTCCTCTCGTGACTACTCCTATCAGGGTTTTGGCCCTTGCGCTATCAACAGGCGCATGTCTTTGCAATCCCCGATTCTCTAATCTCCGATATGACTTAGCCCTCCAAGCTAATCCCTAGCCGATGTGATCGTTGTCTCGTGACCCAGGCCTTTTCCCTTATCGGGGTTCAGGGTTTCGCAAATCCGAATGTGCCAGAATGCTTGACAGCGGAATCCTCGATTTCCCGATTTCCGATGGACTCCATCCGTGCTAGCCCTCTGGGTTATAGCCTCACCATACAACCACAATATATGACCTCCACCCTACCCCGTCAAGTTTTGGTGGTTTCAATATCATGCTCATATGCTCACGGGATCTCTGATGGGTCCCAGTCGTTAACTTGTCAACAGTCCTTTCTCCTGTTGCTATAAATCTGCCACCTGTCCTCCTGACATTCGGTGTGGCCCCACGCCCCTAGGCCTTATCGGGAAATTGCGTATCATGATTTTCCCATGCACGAAACCTTTGCCTTCAGAATCTCCGATATCTCGATTCCCGATATGCTGACGCGCCTTTCGCTTTAACCCTTCGCGGTCAAGTCAGGTCCATGTGACCTGCGTTCATATGACCACATTCATATGCTTTTGTCGAGTTTTCGGGGTTCGGAGTTTCAAAGTGTATGACTCACTCAGCACTGGGGTTCCCGATTTCCCGATGAACCTCAAACACCGATGGACTTACTACTTGTCGAGACTTTCCCAGATGGCAGATCTCTGCCACATGTCCCTTAGATAAACGGTCCCAATTTCCTCCGGGGTTCGGGACTAAAAAGGTCTCAAGTTCCTTATCCTTAGGAACTCCGATATGTCACTTCCCGACTCTACCCAGGCTACTGACACCTATCCTCAAAACGAACAGTTCAGATTTCGTGTGACAAGATTTCTATGTGCTCGAGAACTCTGATTCTCCGATTTCTGACCCTCTCCAGGATTCTAACACGTGTCCTCCTTAGAATCCTATGGCTATGATCCCTTCTTCATTTCGGCTTCTCCTCTACCCATGAGGACTTAAATCCTATGCAACTTCTGTCAACTCGGATGGTTGATGGGTAATCCCACAGGGATCTTACGACTCACGATCCCCCCGAGTTTAAACTCATGTGCAGTATCCAAGGCTTTAAACCTTGTGCACGTTCTCCAGATCTGACGGTTACAAGGGTTCATATTCCCTTCCGAACAAATATGATGGTTCTAACACCATTGGTGTAGAGACCTGTCTCCCTGTGGTCATAGACCATACCAGCTGCGGTTTCATAGCACCGCTAAACCTCCTGAGCTTACAGGCACGGTTAAGTAACTCCTATACACTCCGGGCCATACCAAGGTCAGAAATTGGTCCTCCACACATAGTGTCTCCTCTCACCCTCAGTCCAAAGACCACTCAACTGGCCCATCTAGGCTCAGTGTCGAAACCTTCGCTCTGATACCAATTTGTAGTGTACTCATTCACTACCCGGATTTTACCAAAACTCTCGGTTTACCGTTCTGTACATGGAATCTACAGAACTCATACTGGGTTTTACCCAACAAATGAATTTAGCACAATTAAACACACTTAAAAAATCAGAGTAAAATATATGGGTACTGCTATAATTAAACAAACCATAGCATTCATCATTAATTTATTTACACAACGGAAAACATGATACTTAAGCAACACAGTCATGCTCAACATAATTAAAGCCTAATTCAATACTTATCTTTTATTGGCTGTAGAATTTCACCAACCAAGTGCAGGCCTTCCACGAACCTCCCAGCCTTAGACCACACTATTCATCACCTCAACAGTAGGTCACCCCCGAGCCGGGACCGAGCTCCACCCAAAGACAAGGAATCCTAGGCTAGGCTGAGGTTACAGGGAAGATAGCACCTACACAACCACCAGGAAGAAATCTCTCCCAGGAATCTCCCACGCTCACTGCCCACAGACCCTCATTCCCCACATGCCTGCTCCACCCCAGGGGAGTGCACCTTCTCTGTCACCTAGACAGTCCTTCGGCTTCCAGTCCCCCTTACCTTAGGTTACAGGAACAAACCAGACCAGAAGTCTCTGGGCTCTATGGAAGCTACAGGGATTTCTTCCAGGAGTTATCTTCTCCCTCTGCACACTCTCTCACCTGGAGGAGTCGCTCACAGTCCAACAAGCCTCACGCAGTCCAGTACTACGTGGTCAAAACAATCCATAGGAAACACAGACACAGGTTTCCCCAAATCGGTTCAGCAATCACTGGATGATGTCACAACAATGATTTCAGAACAGGGACTTCACACACAGGCTGACTCGACTTCCCCGAACCACAAGATTCCTTCCCGAAATCCTCACTGGCTTCTCGCAAGCTGGGAATTACGCTCACAGGTTATCTCAAAGATAGACATAGACTCCACGGCTCCCAACAGAGGGTGTACATGGATCTTTCACGCAAAACATAGGCTTCCCCTCTGCAACAGACATACACGGGGCTTCATGTAGACTGGCTCCTACTATTCCCCCCAGGAAATCGGGTCGAATGGAATGAGTCGCCTCACTGCTTGCTGCCTCTTTTTTATTTTCATGCACCAGGGTTGACACTTGTCACCCTTGGAACTGCATGCATTCCATCCATACGCCTTCCTCCCACCACTTGGGAACTCACGGGTCCTTCCAAAAGGACTTAGGATAAAAGAATGTGCACATAATTTTTTTAGGAATATTATTAAAATATTATTCCAGGTCTAAGCCCCCTAGGCTTAGCCCCTAGGCTCCTCACTCAGCCCCTTTCCCACCTTCCATCCCTTGATCTCTTGCCCACTCTGTGGACGCTCAGTCCCTCATCACTCATTCATCGTGGTCGGTCTGCACTGGCGGTATTTATATTTTATTAATTGACCTGCATACATACAAGTACATCAACAGGCTCCTGGCCTTCAACACTTAGGCTCCCTGACCTAACAAAACTCATAAGCCTACAACTTATACAAAACTTGGCTCACCAGCCTATAGAACATATTTACAATTCTTTGCATATAACATGATGTGTAATGGGGTTCGGCCTTGGGGACACTACAGTCTTCCATCACTTGTTCCTGCATTAAGCATGTTGAAGAAATGTGGAAAGGACTGTGTGTTAGCATAAGCATTGAGAGTGAGATGATGATGTCCAGCTAGAATGTGGGATGACAGTGAAGAGGAAGGAAAGGCCATCTCCCCAAATGGAGATTGAAGTCAATTACATGATGAATTATTATAAATAGTAGTTGGCCAACATCCAGCCATCTCTGAAGAATAAAAAAAACTCATACCAACAGCGGGTTGAAAGACTCATCCATAGATTTTGATGTTTTTTCATGTATAGAGATCCCTAGATTTGTATTTTATCTTGTGGTTTGAAAAATCATAAGATAGGAGTAGGCTAAAGGGAAAATGATTTTCACCTTTACCGATTGCTGCCAATCGCTTACTTTGACCACCTCTAATCCCTTTTCTCGGCCACCACATACTCTGGAAGACGACTCCCCACACGACATTATAGTTAGTTTTTACTGTATGTTCCCACGAAGTCATCCACATGGCCTCTTGAATTTTGAGCTAGGTGACGTAGGAGAGATGCTCCTTCCCTCCAACCTCCATTTAAAAAAAAATTCAAAATCTCCACTACCCCTAGTTTCTATTACCATTCTTATGTCATTTTTCCCAACATCTCCTCCCTCTTGCCAGGCCCTCTTTCTCATTCTCTCCCATGGATTTTCTTTCTCTCAACCATCAAAACATCTTGCTTCTTATGTTTCTCCTTTTCTCTTGTAACCTCCACTTCACAACAGCTAACAGACCGCAAGTATTTGATCACTGACTGGATTTAAGAGAAATCCACAGCGTTGGACAATCTCTCAATCAAAGAAGCCCACATGTTCAAAAATTCCACAAAGCCAGGATTGTAGCAGCATCATATGTATCTATTCAATCTCTCAAACAAGGCAGCCTACATGTTGAAATTTTATACGAAGTTGGGACTCTAACAGTATTATATGCAATTATTCAATCTCTCAAACAAGCCATTCCAGTGTCTCTGTAACTCTTTGGGGGATTTTATCATGAAGAAATACAAGGCTCTCGATAAAAACTTGTATTATATTCTTCTTCTTCGCTTCTCCATATATCACACAAAGCTTTTGAAGGATGTCAAACATGAAGGTATGTCACTGCCCTAATTTTCTCTCTTCAAGGTGAGATTTAATATGTTATGAATTATTAAACCCATTGAATGATGATGATTACACATGTGTTTTATTTGCAGGAAATGGTGTTGAAAGTGGCAATTGAGGTTGAGAAAATCAAGAGAAGATCTATGAGTGTCATTGAAGATCTTGAAGGTAAACATCAATCTAACATTCACCAATGCAGTTTCTCATTAAAATGAATTGGGTTTGGAGAAATGAAAAAATATTTTATTGCAAGTGTAGTGTCCCCAAGGCCGAGCCCCGTTACAGATCATGATATATGCAATGAATTGTAAATGTGCTCTAGAGGCTGGTGAGCCAAGTTTTGTATAAGATGGAAGGCTTATGTGTTTGTTAGGCTAGGAAGACTAAGTGTTGAAGGCCAGGAGCCTACTGATGTACTTGTATGTATGTAGATTTATTAATAAAATATAAACACCGCCAGGTGCAGACCAACCACGATGAATGAGTGAAGGGGGACTGAGCATCCACAGAGTGGGAAAGAAACTAGGGGATGGAAGGTGGGAAAGGGGCTGAGTGTTGAGCCTAAGGGCTTAGGCCTGGAATAATATTTTAATATTTTTTCCTAAAAATCCATGTGCATATTATTTTATCCTAAGTTCCTAGAAAAAAGGAAAGGTGTGTACAGAGAGGCATGCAGATGGAACGTATGCAGTTCCTAAGGTGACAAATGTCCACCCTGATGCATGCAAAAAAAATAGAAAGGAACAGTTGTGGGGGGGGGATCTCTCTCACTCCATTCGACCCGACTGGCCTGAGCAGTTGCCGTAGGAGAGACTCTGCAAGAGACCTCATGTATGTCTGTTACAGAGGGGAAGCCTGTGTTGGGTGCTGAAGAATGTGTGTTTACCCTTGTTCAGAGGCATGGAGTCTGTCTGTGAGAGAAAACTAGTGTGTGCGTTCCCTGAATGAAATGTCCATGTCAATTTCGGGAAAGAGTCTCTGTTTGCCCAGGAAAAGCTGAGCGAGCTTGTGCATGGAGCCCTATTCTAAAATCTTGACTGAGAGAACATCCTATGACTGCTGAACTGGTTCTTAGGAGGCCTGTGTCCATTTTCCCTATGTTTGTTGTGGCACATAGTTCTGGACTGCGTGAGGCTTGTTGGCCTGTGAGCGACTCCCTCCAGGTGAGAGAGTGCACAGAGGAAGGAGAGAGCTCCTGGAAGGAACCCTGTAGCTACCACAGAACCCGAAGACTTTCAGTCCGGTCTATTCCTGTAACCCAAGGTAAGGGAGACTGGCAGCTGAAGGATTGTCCAGGTGAAAGAGAAGGTGCACTCTCCTGGGGTGGAACAGGCATGTGGGGAATGAGGGTCTGTGGGAAGTGAGCGTGGGAGATTCCTGGGAGAGCATTCTTCCTGGTGGTTGTGTGTGAATAAATTCCCTGTAACCTTAGCCTGAGTCTGGATTCCTTGCCCTGGGGTAGAGCTCAGTCCCAGCCCGGGGGTGACCCACTGTTGAGTTGAGGAGCAGTGCGGTCTACGGCTGGGAGGTTCGTGGAAGGCCTGCATTTGGTTGGTGGATTTCTCCACTATTACAAGATAAGTATTTAATTATGTTCTTGTCACATTTTGGCATGACTGTGATGGATACATTATCATGTTTTCCATTGTGTAAACGAATTACTATTGAAAGCTATGGATTGTCTAATTATAACAGTAACTATATGTTTATTCTTAGAATTAAAATGTATCTCTTTGTTGTTACGCATGTGATTATACAATTCTGTATGTTTTATGTAAAATTCCATGTATAGATCGATTAGCGAGAGGTTTGAAAGTCTCGGTAGTGAAAGGTGACACTACAATTTGGTATCAGATCCAAGGTTTCAACGCTGAGCCTAGATGGGCCAGTGGAGCGGTCTTTGGACTGAGAATACGAGGGGAAATTGAGTCGGGAGAACCAATTTCGGACCCTAGTTTTCTTCGAAGCATCAAGGAGACACTTGACGAGTTTTTATTAAGAACTCAGGAAGTATAGCGGTGCTACAAAACTGTAGTCTTGTGTGCTCTATGGCCACGGGGAGACAGGTCTCTACACCAATGGTGTTAGAACCTTAGGATCTATTCGGGAGGGAAGGCGAGCCCTCGTGACCGTCGGATTTGGAAAAATGTGCGTAAGGATTAAAATTCCTTTGGGAATGGCATAGGAGAGTGGAAATCGCGATACGCGAAATCCAGAGTTAGTTAGAAACCTTCTGAGCAGTTAGACATTGGTCGAAAAACCCGGCAACTGTTGGATCTGCCAGGAGGTGTCTGAAGGTTAAACCTCCGAGACTAGGGGTGAAAGATCTGAAATAGATCTAGACCATCCGTAAAACAGAGGACATGTGTCGTGAATATTTTCCACTCCAGAATTCGGAAATCATGATATCGAAGTCATCGGGAAAAATCCCGACAAAGGAGTCGTCTATCGATATTAGGGTCATCGGGATATCGGGAATCGCAGGGACAAGAAGTCCATGCATTGTGAAACTCCGAACCCCGAAACCCCGACGAGAGGTTTGACTATGGTCATGGGGTAGAGGTCACGTGGACCAGGAGCCAAGCCCAGAGGGCTAACGTGTGAGGGACGCGTCGGGATTCGGAGAATTGTGAATCCTGAGGACATGTGCTTTTGGACATTGGGAAGTCCGAAACCCCGATAAGAGTAAAAGACTGTGGTCTTATGAGAGGCGGTCACATGGACCTCGGATGAGTCGGGGGGCTAAGGAAAAGGCGCATCGGCAAATCGGGGATTAGGAGTTTGTGAGAATAGGAACTCATGTCGTCGGGGAGCATGAAACCTCGACACCTGAAGCATCAATTGGGAGTTGTGCCATGTGGACATGTGGAGTTGTACCACGGGCCAATGGGGACGAGAAGAGAAGCAAGAAAGGTGGGGCCCAATGACGTCGTTGAAAGCAACGTGGAACCTCATGAACTTGCCACGTGCCACCATGGTAGTGGGTGACAGATGTGTTGTGGACCCATAGGGTAGAGTGAGTCGAAATTTTCGAAGTCGGGGTTTGGAGAACAAAGCGGGTTTGAAACCCTCATGGGCCGAAACCCCGAAACTTGAATTCCCGAAATACCGAGAAGATGGAATTTCCGAAAACCCGAAGTCCTGGGTACCGAAACTCAAGGTCCCAAAAGTCTCTAAATATCAGAAATTGAAGTTTTGGACACCCAAAAAACACAGAGTTGAACAGAGCTCAGACAATTCATGAAATTGAAACACTTTATTAAACATCGATGGTTATGAAATATGACGAATTGTCAAGAGATGAAGGCTCTACAAATTTGATTCGTCTGCATATTAGATTGCAGAAGACTGACGAGTGTCGGAACTGTTGGGAAATTGCCGCAAAATGCAAGAAATGGAAGAGATACATAATACTTCCAGTTCAAGAAACTTGTTTAAAACGAAATGTCTTTTATTTTGTTCGAACAGGTTTATAAATATTGTGGATTGTTCATGAAGGTTTAATGGCCTGACAAATTTCAAATTTAATTGCACAGAGTGCGTGTGTAGAGTTCAATGAAGGCCAGAACCCCAATTAATCAATGTCGAGTATGGAGTGGGGAAAAGTGCAGTTTACCCCTGAAATAGAAGATGAACGGGAAGGAAAGGATGTTAACCTGGGAGTCGAAGGATCGAACTCTAATGGTCATGGAAAAGAGATGGATAAGGAAAGACATATGATGAAAATCATTGAAGGGCTGCAAAGAGAGGCCAAGGAGCGTCGAGCTGATAGCCGAAAGCTCATGAAAGTCAGGGATCGACAAGGGGAATTAAACTTAAAATTCTTAAAGAGCCTGGAAAGAATAGAGAAGAAAATTGAGAAGGGAAGAGACTCAGGTAGGACATATAGCCACAAAAATCATGGGAGAAGAAGTATATCGAGGAGTGGTAGCCGACATCATAGTTGCTCCCAAAAAAATTTGGACAGGGAGACACACAGCAGTTCGAGCCCGTCCCCTACCAGAAAACATAAAAAATCTGGAAGGGAGGAATTGAAAGGAGAGATGAAGAAAATTAAACCTCCAAAATTCGATGGAGAACATAAGAAGGAGGAACATGGAGAGACATGGTTGTTGGGCATGAAGAAATACTTCCAACTGCAGAATTATTCTTCCCGTGTAGAAGGTAGAATTTCAATGTACCAGCTGAAAGGAAGAGCGTCCATGTGGTGGGATCAGTTTGTGCAAGTGCAGCACATCAGAGAGAAAGAGGTCACGTGGAAGAAGTTTAAGAA